>CANNZV010006020.1:0-21495 GCA_947561585.1 Caprella mutica
GCTCTTTTCTCTGATAGTACATCATCACAGTGACTCTTTTCTCTGATAGTACATCATCACAGTGACTCTTTTCTCTGATAGTACATCATCACAGTAACTCTTTTCTCTGACAGTACATCATCACAGTGACTCTTTTCTCTGATAGTACATCATCACAGTGACTCTTTTCTCTGATAGTACATCATCACAGTGACTCTTTTCTCTGATAGTACATCATCACAGTGACTCTTTTCTCTGGTAGTACATCATCACAGTGACTCTTTTCTCTGATAGTACATCAACACAGTGACTCTTTTCTCTGATAGTACATCATCACAGTGACGCTTTTCTCTGATAGTACATCATCAAAGTGACTCTTTTCTCTGATAGTACATCATCACAGTGACTCTTTTCTCTGATAGTACATCATCACAGTGACTCTTTTCTCTGATAGTACATCATCACAGTGACTCTTTTCTCTGATAGTACATCATCACAGTGACTCTTTTCTCTGATAGTACATCATCACAGTGACTCTTTTCTCTGATAGTACATCATCACAGTGACTTTTTTCTCTGATAGTACATCATCACAGTGACTCTTTTCTCTGATAGTACATCATCACAGTGACTCTTTTCTCTGATAGTACATCATCACAGTGACTCTCTTCTCTGATAGTACATCATCACAGTGACTCTTTTCTCTGACAGTACATCATCACAGTGACTCTTTTCTCTGATAGTACATCATCACAGTAACTCTTTTCTCTGATAGTACATCATCACAGTGTCTCCTTTCTCTGATAGTACATCATCACAGTGACTCTTTTCTCTGATAGTACATCATCACAGTGACTCTTTTCTCTGACAGTACATCATCACAGTGACTCTTTTCTCTGATAGTACATCATCACAGTGACTCTTTTCTCTGATAGTACATCATCACAGTGACTCTTTTCTCTGATAGTACATCATCACAGTGACTCTTTTCTCTGGTAGTACATCATCACAGTGACTCTTTTCTCTGATAGTACATCATCACAGTAACTCTTTTCTCTGATAGTACATCATCACAGTGACTCTTTTCTCTGACAGTACATCATCACAGTGACTCTTTTCTCTGATAGTACATCATCACAGTAACTCTTTTCTCTGATAGTACATCATCACAGTGACTCTTTTCTCTGATAGTACATCATCACAGTGACTCTTTTCTCTGATAGTACATCATCACAGTGACTCTTTTCTCTGACAGTACATCATCACAGTGACTCTTTTCTCTGATAGTACATCATCACAGTGACTCTTTTCTCTGATAGTACATCATCACAGTGACTCTTTTCTCTGATAGTACATCATCACAGTGACTCTTTTCTCTGGTAGTACATCATCACAGTGACTCTTTTCTCTGATAGTACATCATCACAGTGACTCTTTTCTCTGATAGTACATCATCACAGTGACTCTTTTCTCTGACAGTACATCATCACAGTGACTCTTTTCTCTGATAGTACATCATCACAGTGACTCTTTTCTCTGATAGTACATCATCACAGTAACTCTTTTCTCTGATAGTACATCATCACAGTAACTCTTTTCTCTGATAGTACATCATCACAGTGACTCTTTTCTCTGATAGTACATCATCACAGTGACTCTTTTCTCTGATAGTACATCATCATAGTGACTCTTTTTTCTGATAGTACATCATCACAGTGGCTCTTTTCTCTGATAGTACATCATCACAGTGACTCTTTTCTCTGATAGTACATCATCACAGTGACTCTTTTCTCTGATAGTACATCATCACAGTGACTCTTTTCTCTGACAGTACATCATCACAGTGACTCTTTTCTCTGACAGTACATCATCACAGTGACTCTTTTCTCTGATAGTACATCATCACAGTGACTCTTTTCTCTGATAGTACATCATCACAGTGACTCTTTTCTCTGATAGTACATCATCACAGTGACTCTTTTCTCTGGTAGTACATCATCACAGTGACTCTTTTCTCTGATAGTACATCATCACAGTGACTCTTTTCTCTGATAGTACATCATCACAGTAACTCTTTTCTCTGATAGTACATCATCACAGTGACTCTTTTCTCTGATAGTACATCATCACAGTAACTCTTTTCTCTGATAGTACATCATCACAGTGACTCTTTTCTCTGATAGTACATCATCACAGTGACTCTTTTCTCTGATAGTACATCATCATAGTGACTCTTTTCTCTGATAGTACATCATCACAGTGACTCTTTTCTCTGATAGTACATCATCACAGTGACTCTTTTCTCTGACAGTACATCATCACAGTGACTCTTTTCTCTGACAGTACATCATCACAGTGAGTCTTTTCTCTGATAGTACATCATCACAGTGACTCTTTTCTCTGACAGTACATCATCACAGTGACTCTTTTCTCTGACAGTACATCATCACAGTGACTCTTTTCTCTGATAGTACATCATCACAGTGACTCTTTTCTCTGGTAGTACATCATCACAGTGACTCTTTTCTCTGATAGTACATCATCACAGTGACTCTTTTCTCTGATAGTACATCATCACAGTACCTCTTTTCTCTGACAGTACATCATCACAGTGACTCTTTTCTCTGATAGTACATCATCACAGTGACTCTTTTCTCTGATAGTACATCATCACAGTAACTCTTTTCTCTGATAGTACATCATCACAGTAACTCTTTTCTCTGATAGTACATCATCACAGTGACTCTTTTCTCTGATAGTACATCATCACAGTGGCTCTTTTCTCTGATAGTACATCATCACAGTAACTCTTTTCTCTGATAGTACATCATCACAGTAACTCTTTTCTCTGATAGTACATCATCACAGTAACTCTTTTCTCTGATAGTACATCATCACAGTGACTCTTTTCTCTGATAGTACATCATCACAGTGACTCTTTTCTCTGACAGTACATCATCACAGTGACTCTTTTCTCTGACAGTACATCATCACAGTGACTCTTTTCTCTGATAGTACGCATATCTATTTCAAATATAGCTATCATGCTATCTGGAATAAGCTAAATACAGGGTGATCCGTAATGTACATTTTCAAGTCCTCATATCTTCTAAACTCTAATGGTTGGTAAGATGAAATGGTACCATTTTAAAGGTAAATTCATTTTTTTTAATTAAATCCATTTTTTTCTGATACCTGTAATGATACTCGAGATATTTAATATCAAAGTAACATCCTGTATATTCAGTGCTTTGGTTTTACACTCAATCTTTCTAATGAATTAGAAGAAAATTACTTCAATGAAAGCTAAATGGTTTTTAAATCATAATGATGTTTACAGAATAACTATAATTGACTGATGAGATTTGATAGTACAGTTTATCAATAGGATCAATATTGTTCAATTAAATGTTAATTTGGTTTATTTACTTTTTTTTTAATTAAATATCCAATTTGTTCATTTACAATTTAATTTATTTCATTGTTCAATTTTATTCATTTATTCAACTTTATTCAATTAATTGCAAAATTTTGTTAATTAAAATGTTCAATTTTATGTTCATTTTCATGACCTATTCTACCTATGCAAACTATTCTTCTCATTCTTTTAAGAGCAAAGTAAGAATATAGAATTCATTTTACATGAGTTTTCCTTTTAAATTCGAAAGCCATAAGCGAATTGCGTTCGAATTCACGTCAGGATCGTAACTAGAGAATTCCGGGGCAAAAATTGACGCTTTACGATTCTCCGGCGGAGTGAAAAGTGGACAATTTTTGGTCGCTTCTAAATGGTTTAATTGCATTATTTATTCTCAAAGATTAGCTTTTTGTTTGGACATAGTAAATATATGACTAAAATGAACATGAAAGTAGGCGCCTTAGTTGCCGTAGATTTTATCGCACTGGCCTAAAAATAAACAAAATTGGCAGTAAAGCTGACTTTTATAAAGTAATTTTATCCGGGATTATTCTAATGAAAGTCTAGCTCCTCTACTGTATAGAGAATGTTATGGTGGGGCTATCGAAGATTTAACCTTCTATGGCCCCACCATAACTTTAAGTAAATTGTTGTTGGAATAACATTTAAGCTCCTGTCGGTGGAAAAGTAAGAAGTGTTGTTTAGAGTGTCGCAAGAAATGCGAATGACTTTTCACTGAATAATGAGCAATGGTAATTCGAGCTGTAAAGTGTCCTATTCCCTCTAAGTATTTGCATAAAGACAAGAAATATATACTGCTTATGTGCAGGTAAATTATAACAACGAATAAAGTCTCTACATAGGAAACAATGTTGGGACAATATTGGTACAGTGTTGTAACTATTAGGATACTGTTATTACAATATCGGGGCAATGTTGTAACAATATTAGGACAATGTTGTAACAATATTGGGGCAATGTTGTAACTATTAGGATACTGTTATCACAATATTGGGGCAATGTTGTAACAATATTGGGACAATGACGTAACAATATTGGGGCAATGTTGTAACAATATTAGGACCATTTTGTAACAATATTGGGACAATGTTCTAACAATATTGGGACAATGTTGTATCAATATTGAGACAATGTTGTAACAATAGTAGGACAATGTTGTAACAATATTGGGACAATGTTGTAACAATATTGGGGCAATGTTGTAACGATATTGGGGCAATGTTGTGACAATATTGGGCAATGTTGTATCAATATTGGGATTTTATTGTTGAAGTAAAAATTTAATGTGATTTTTCCATCATCGATAAAAAAAACGCAAGTGTAAACACATTTTAAGAAGAGCTTTTTCCGCGCTGTTAAACATGCAAGTGTGAAGCGGGCCTTAGCCATGCAATAAACAAGCGAAGAACGAATATTCAGAGTGAAAACTTCAATGAGATCAAAATGTCACTGAAGTTGTTCTATTTCAAAATAGTTAACAAGGAAGAAATGTAAGCACCCTGTATTATAATGTCTACCATTATAATTATTTCCCTTTTATTCACTGCCTTTCAGTAAGTAAAATCACAGAGTTAGCTCTAAGAATAACCTTCGCGCAATGACAAAAACTGTCACCCTCACTCTTTGCTTACCTGTTCTTAAACTATGTCCATCAGTTCAAAAATGTTTTTATTTGTTAATAGTACATTAAGAGGCGGAGAAAAAGAGGCCAATATACAGTTTTTTCGTCCATTGGCTAACGATTTACAAGTATTTGAAAAACCGGAAACATTTTTGTGGCCCATACTGTATAAGTGTATAATAATAAACAAGATACACATACACTGTGTGTATTTTCGGTGTCAGTTCAATACATATGAATGCTGTGTGAGACTCCAAAGGAATCAACACTGAGGATCTATGGCGAGTATTTCATGAATAGTTTTAAAATAAAAGGCAGCCTATGTCAACAAAATAGAACAGATGACGTGAAACTTATGGAGCTCTTATTTATACCTACCTATAAATAAAGAGCATTGTGTATTTATGTACATTTTATTTACTTCTATAATGATTATGTTAAAAAAAAATTTCATATATGATTATTTTTAAACATATTTTTAAGAAAAATTTCATATATGATTTTTTTTAAATATAAATTTTTTTTATATATATTTTTGATATTTTGATATTTATGTATATTTTTAAAATTATTTTTCTCCTTATCAATTCTTTTACTATTGAAACCAGTTTATTTTTAACGAGGAATTACACTAGTTTTTTAAGAAAGAGTGTATGTATAAAAAAGAGTTGTGACAATAGGCTTTTAAAATAATAGATCCTGAAATCATTATAGACGGAGAGAATTGAAGAGTATTGAATGGTTCTACACCAGCGGTATAGAGTATTCGATACCATTTTATTTCGTCTGTGATATTCTTAAGATCTATGATTTTAAAAGCATATAGTCACAACCATGGACTTATAATAAAGAGTTTGTGTGTTTTTATTTGAATTTTTAGATACATCAAAGAAAAAGAACATTTGGTTCATAATTTGAAGAATTGGTAAAATGAATGTAAATTTTAGTACGATTATTGAAGGTAATTTTATGAATGAATAATTATAAGTAATGAATGAATAATTCTAAGTAATGAATGTATAATTCTAAATAATGAATGAATAATTATATGTAATGAATGAATAATTCAAAGTAATGAATGTATAATTCTAAATAATGAATGAATAATTATAAGTAATGAATGAATAATTATAAGTAATGAATGAATAATTCTAAATAATGAATGAATAATTATAAGTAATGAATGAATAATTATAAATAATGAATGAATAATTATAAGTAATTAATGAATAATTCTAAATAATGAATGAATAATTATAAGTAATGAATGAATAATTATAAATAATGAATGAATAATTATAAGTAATTAATGAATAATTCTAAATAATGAATGAATAATTATAAGTAATGAATGAATAATTATAAGTAATGAATGAATAATTCTAAATAATGAATGAATAATTAAAAGTAATGAATGAATAATTATAAGTAATGAATGAATAATTATAAGTAATGAATGAATAATTCTAAATAATGAATGAATAATTATAAGTAATGAATGAATAATTCTAAATAATGAATGAATAATTAAAAGTAATGAATGAATAATTATAAGTAATGAATGAATAATTATAAGTAATGAATGAATAATTCTAAATAATGAATGAATAATACTAATTAATGAATGAATAATTATAAGTAATGAATGAATAATTCTGAATAATGAATGAATAATTATAAATAATGAATGAATAATTCTAAATAATGAATGAATAATAATTGGAGTAACAATTTGTCAACATAAAAATAATCTAAAGAAAAACACTACGTTTCACTATTGCTTTTATTAAAATTGTTTAATAAATAAATAAATCATGATAAAGTAATTTGAAAACGCCCTGTTAGAGTGCTGGTAAAACCATGAATATTAACTACAGGGAGAACATGAAATGAGATGATATCAAAGTGATGAAATACAGTGATTCTACAGTGACTCTACAGTGACTCTACAGTGACTCTACAGTGACTCTTCAGTGACTCTACAGTGACTCTGCAGTGACTATACAGTGACTCTGCAGTGACTCTACAGTGACTAAAGTGACTCTACAGTGACTAAAGTGACTCTACAGTGACTAAAGTGACTCTACAGTGACTCTACAGTGACTCTACAGTGACTCTACAGTGACTCTACAGTAACTCTACAGTGACTCTACAGTGACTCTACAGTGACTCTACAGTGACTCTGCAGTGACTCTACAGTGACTACAGTGACTCTACAGTGACTATACAGTGACTCTACAGTGACTCTGCAGTGACTATACAGTGACTCTGCAGTGACTCTACAGTGACTCTGCAGTGACTCTACAGTGACTCTGCAGTGACTCTACAGTGACTCTACAGTGACTCTGCAGTGACTACAGTGACTCTACAGTGACTCTACAGTGACTACAGTGACTCTACAGTGACTCTACAGTGACTCTGCAGTGACTCTGCGGTGACTACAGTGACTCTACAGTGACTCTGCAGTGACTCTACAGTGACTGCACAGTGACTCTACAGTGACTCTACAGTGACTCTACAGTGACTCTACAGTGACTCTGCAGTGACTCTACAGTGACTCTGCGGTGACTACAGTGACTCTACAGTGACTCTACAGTGACTACAGTGACTCTACAGTGACTCTACAGTGACTCTGCAGTGACTCTGCGGTGACTACAGTGACTCTACAGTGACTCTGCAGTGACTAAAGTGACTCTACAGTGACTCTACAGTGACTACAGTGACTCTACAGTGACTCTGCAGTGACTCTGCGGTGACTACAGTGACTCTACAGTGACTCTGCAGTGACTAAAGTGACTCTACAGTCACCAGTACAATCATTTACAATCTAAACTTTAAATTTATTTTCTATTAATTCCTATCTCTCACAGGAATACCCATTCCCATTTCTCACCGGAATACCCATTCTTATCTCTCACAGGAATACCCATTCTTATCTCTCACCGGAATACCCATTCCCATTTCTCACCGGAATACCCATTCTTATCTCTCACAGGAATACCTATTCTTATCTCTCACCGGAATACCCATTCCCATTTCTCACCGGAATACCCATTCCTATTCCCACATTGACATATTATAACCCTACATCGCTATCCTGTGAAGGTTGTCTTTAACCCTGTAATTTTCTTTCGATTTATCGGCTTGATTTACCTCTCCTAATTTCACCCCACTCACGATTGTTACCCTATTGTTCTATAGCATTGTGCGGTATGTAAAGAATTGTAATCTATGTAAAGCATTGTAATCTATGTAAAGCATTGTAATCTATGTAAAGCATTATAATCTATGTAAAGCATTGTGCTGTATGTAAAGCATTCTATGTAAAGCATTGTGCTGTATGTAAAGCATTGTAATCTATGTAAAGCATTGTAATCTATGTAAAGCATTATAATCTATGTAAAGCATTGTGCTGTATGTAAAGCATTCTATGTAAAGCATTGTAATCTATGTAAAGCATTGTAATCTATGTAAAGCATTGTAATCTATGTAAAGCATTATGCTGTATGTAAAGCATTGTAATCTATGTAAAGCATAAAGAGAAGATGGTACTGGGGATATTCTGGACCAATTTTGTTAAAAAATATTTTGGAAAGTTACCGGAACTTTCAGTCTCGAAAATTTCGGTCAAATATATGCTGTATCTATCGGGATTAGGGGTGCCACCCCCAACCTCTATGCCAGGTCATTAAACACATCATGAAGTGTGTAGTACAACAAACTAGCGGATACAACAAACTATATAACGGCCTTTTATGATGACAGTTTCAAAATTACCTTCATTCTTTCCGAAACCGAATTTTCGTATAACCGTTTTTGATTTATTATTTGATTTATTATTATATTCTTAATTTTTTACAATTTCATATTGTTACATTAGTTTTTAATCGAACTTTCATTTATGTTAAATATTTATGAAATATATTAAAAATTGTGTAAACATGTGTTTGAAAACCAGTTTTTGAAATGCAAAAGAGGAAAAATTAGCACAATAGTTTCTTCGATATCGTTACTTTTTTGTTACTTTGAATTCCGATGTAGAAATCTGACGGACACGTAGCGCCAATAGATTTCTTTTACGAAGCCTTAGGTCTCAATAGTACCTACAATTGAAAACAATGATATATCCTAGATGTTCTCGCAGTTTTGTTACAAATTAATAATATTACACTCGACTGAAGACTTTAATTCTACATTATAAATCTTGGCCAAACCCGGTATTTATGTTGAGCGAGAGAGGGGGTACCATCCAAAGGTGGTCACTCTGACTACCTTTGCAGATCTCTGTCACACTCCTATAGTCACTCTGACCACCTCTCACACTCCTCCTCTCACACTCTACACTCCTTTATGGGGTGAATGCCACATTACCGATCAGAGGGACAGTTTCCCCCAGGTGTTTCTAGGTGTAGAATCTCTGTGGTTGACGGTACTTCAAATCTCCTAATGCAAGACTCGCTCCGTATGATTTATTGCGCTTTATTCCTATTTATGACTATTGAGAAGATTTCTCCAGCAATTGTACATTATTTCTATAAATTAGCATATAATTGTCTCGATATTAAAGATTATATGTAATTGCTGGGGATGCTATCAATACTTTATGGCATCTAATTACACAAACTATATTTGGCGGATCTCAGAAATGTTCTTTAAGGAACTTTACGCTTTTAGGAAATTACGTGTTTCACACGAGTTAAATGAATATAAAATGTCTGTATTTCTGAAAAAACTGTAATTAGTTATAAAGTAAGATAAACTTAATGAAAAAATTAAATAATACTCTTTTAATTAATAGTAATTATTACATTACTAAATAATTCAAATATTTAACATCGGGGAATTCATAGATATTCCTGAATATAATTAACTGTTGAATTATAAAATTTATAAACTGTCAGAGAAATAACCACTATTTATTAATTCTTTTTAGAACTTTAAGCTAAATTTCTAAATTAAAACAAAATAAAACGAAAATTCAGAAAAAAAATTAATTGGAAATTCATATACTTGACTATCGAACAAAAATTTTTGCATTTAACACTGTTTTTTTAATTACATTCATTATAATTGATAGTTTCCATTTTAGTTTCCTCTCAATTATTTTACCAGTAATTGAGCCCCGCCCAACAAAAATAGATAAATAACTTTGTAAAAATCCAATTCTCTAAACCGCAAATGTAATTCTTTATTCAATTAAACTCAAACCGGACTGTATGCTAAACTCAATTGTCCCTGCAATCTAATTCAATAGGCAGATTAGAACACGACGTGAACGCTATCTCACTACATGAACGCTATCACCTTAGCGTGAGGAACTGACGTGAACGCTATCACCCTAGCGTGAGGAACTGACGTGAACGCTATCACACTAGCATGAGGAAGTAACGTGAACGCTATCACACTAGCGTGAGGAAGTAACGTGAACGCTATCACCCTAGCGTGAGGAAGTAACGTGAACGCTATCACACTAGCGTGAGGAAGTAACGTGAACGCTATCACACTAGCATGAGGAAGTAACGTAAACGCTATCACACTAGCGTGAGGAAGTAACGTGAACGCTATCACCCTAGCGTGAGGAAGTAACGTGAACGCTATCACACTAGCGTGAGGAAGTAACGTGAACGCTATCACACTAGCGTGAGGAAGTAACGTGAACGCTATCACACTAGTATGAGGAAGTAACGTGAACGCTATCACACTAGCGTGAGGAAGTAACGTGAACGCTATCACACTAGCATGAAGAAGTAACGTGAACGCTATCACACTAGCGTGAGGAAGTAACGTGAACGCTATCACCCTAGCGTGAGGAAGTAACGTGAACGCTATCACACTAGCGTGAGGAAGTAACGTGAACGCTATCACACTAGCGTGAGGAAGTAACGTGAACGCTATCACCCTAGCGTGAGGAAGTAACGTGAACGCTATCACACTAGCGTGAGGAAGTAACGTGAACGCTATCACACTAGCGTGAGGAAGTAACGTGAACGCTATCACCCTAGCGTGAGGAAGTGACGTGAACGCTATCACCCTAGCGTGAGGAAGTAACGTGAACGCTATCACCCTAGCGTGAGGAAGTAACGTGAACGCTATCACACTAGCGTGAGGAAGTAACGTGAACGCTATCACACTAGCGTGAGGAAGTAACGTGAACGCTATCACACTAGCGTGAGGAAGTAACGTGAACGCTATCACCCTAGCGTGAGGAAGTAACGTGAACGCTATCACACTAGCGTGAGGAAGTAACGTGAACGATATCACCCTAGCGTGAGGAAGTAACGTGAACGATATCACCCTAGCGTGAGGAAGTAACGTGAACGCTATCACACTAGCGTGAGGAAGTAACGTGAACGCTATCACACTAGCGTGAGGAAGTAACGTGAACGCTATCACACTAGCGTGAGGAAGTAACGTGAACGCTATCACCCTAGCGTGAGGAAGTAACGTGAACGCTATCACACTAGCGTGAGGAAGTGACGTGAACGCTATCACCCTAGCGTGAGGAAGTGACGTGAACGCGGTTAAAACTTCTATCCAAATTAATTCTATAACTGATATCGATTATTTGAAGGTTTATTTCTTGTGAATATTTAAAGTGGTTATTGGTGTAGTAAAAGAGCTTCCAAAATAGATCATTTATCAGCCACCAGCTCCAAACTTGGCGCTTTTGTCTTACTCAAGAAACACAAAGTTTCTGATATAAATTCATCAGGAGTCCGCGCTACTGTGATGAATGAGTGAATGAGAAGTGAATGAGAAGTGAATGAGAAGTGAATGAGTGAATGAGTAGTGAATGAGAAGTGAATGAGAAGTGAATGAGTAGTGAATGAGAAGTGAATGAGAAGTGAATGAGAAGTGAATGAGAAGTGAATGAGTAGTGAATGAGTAGTGAATGGGAAGTGAATGAGAAGTGAATGAGAAGTGAATGAGGAGTGAATGAGGAGTGAATGAGAAGTCAATGAGAAGTGAATGAGAATCCCCACCCCTTCATTCTCCCCCACCCCTTCACAAACCCCCTTTCCATTCACTATACATTAATTCCTCAAACAAATAATGTCCGTAAAAGCAAACTCTCCGAGCGATAATATCCCAAAACTGTCGAATTCTATTAGCAGCTGAATAATAGTTTTCTATATCGATATTCCATTGTTTTGTTTATGAATGTGTTCACTTCGTCTACCAATAAAATAACGCCTTCATTTTATCTCACGAAATATTGAACTTCTTTTGTTTCGATCGTCTTTTGTTATTGGGGGGAAATTTCATTGAGGTTTTTTTAATGGTTTTGGCAGGCTTTTCTTTCGACTATATCGGTCTGATTATTAATGTAGAGGGTAAGTTATCAGTTATAGGATTGTTTCATGTTGTAGAACATGTGATAAAATGTTTATAATTATGATAGTAATAATTAGTTGAATTATAGTTATGTCTAGAAATTACTTATTTATTTTATATTTCATATGTACCTATTGACTATTTTTTATATTTCATGTATTTTTATATTTTTTAATATAATAATGTATAACGTCAAAGAACACGACACACTCACAGTACTTGGAAAGTGGATGTTTAACCTGCATAAACATACACTGTTCCAGTACTATGACTATCCAATAGTTATAAGGGACTATCCCTAGATATTCCCTTAATATCCCAGCAGAAATGAAGTTACGAATTATCGGTCGGTTTCATCATCATCTGCCATATAACAAAAACTATATATTAAAATTTTAATTTTAATTGGTATCCATGATACTTGCAAGTATCATGGATTCTAAATTAATTTTTTTTAAATTATTATCATTATATGTTTTTTTCATATATGACCGAAGATGTGAAACCGACCGATAATTCGTAACTTCCTCTTTCCTGAGATACTCCCTCAATATCCCAGGACCAAATCCTTATTTCCTGACTACCTTAAATACATCGCATGCTTATTTCTCAACTCTAATCAATACTTAAGTTATACCCCTAATGAATAGCTAATTCCCTAAGACTTTCTCCTAATGAATTCTGATTAGTAGAGATGTCTTAGATGTCCCTAATTGCCCCATCTTTTGCTCGTTAGGTCTAATTCTGCACAATTATTCGCACTTACTTAGCATCTAAAGTGATTACTTACACCAAAGCAAACCAGGGAATAACTACATTCAATCATTCAAATTCTGCTACAGTCAATTTTTTCATTTAAACTATCGTAACTAGGGTAAATTACGAATTATCGGTCAGTTTCACATCTTCGGTCATATAAGAAAAAACGATATTTTAATTATTTTATTTTTATTTTTATTGGTATCCATGATACCTGCAGGTATCATGGATACCAATTAAAATATAAGTAAAATAATAATCTTATTTGATCGAAAATGTGGAACCGTCCAATAACTCGGAACTTACCCTTTTAAATTGTTAAAAATATCATAACAGTATTTTCCTATTTTACTGTCGGGGTCCATTTTATTTTTAAAAGGAATTCTCAAGCCGAAGCCCTATTCTTAAATATATTCCGGCGTTTAGATTTTTCTCAATAGGAAATATTTTAGCTGAGACTTGGCGCATGTAGACAGCAAGTGGTGTTAAATATGCAAATTGTATATTGGATATACCTTCTGTCTAAATGTAGGATTGTGTCCTAGAGGTAGGATTGTGTCCTAGATGTAGGATTGTGTCCTAAATACTGAATTCACATTTAAAATGAACTTGACGCCGTCCAAAGAGGAAAAGTTATTGTACATCGGAAAAAACGAAAACGACTAGAATGTTGTAGGGAAGAATAATATATACGGTGCATATGTTTCCTATCATTAATAATTATATAAAGTATTTCTTTTACGGAGTTTAATGTAGATATCACATGATGTTAATTACTCAAAGCACAGTTTTCTGATTTTCTATCATTTTAAAATCTTACAAAATTTTCCTCGTGTACCATGACTTATTTACAAGTCATACCTAACTTAACTATATCTTGAATCGAACTTTTGATCTAAAGGGGGGAATGAAGGGGAGTAATGCAGCTGAAATAGAATATGAACATGCATGGCAAGGGTAGGCTTCGAATTATCGAACACTTCCACATTTCCGATCGTAGGATAAGTTCTTAATTATCGGTCTGTTCCACATTTTCGGTCATATAAGAAAACACGATATAATAATAATTATTTCACTAGGATTGGTTGAATAATTATTATTATATCGTTTTTTTCTTATATGACCGAAAAGGTGGAACTGACCGATAACTCTAAACTTACTCTTAATATGTTTTTACCTCAATTTTCTTTTACAATTTATTTAGATTTATTCCAAAGACTATGTTCTTATATGTGACCTATTGATTCTTTTTGCAAGAGTTGAAATAGAGTTCTATATTACCACGAGTTGCCAAAGTATTTTAATCAAGATTTTGCCCCAAACAAAGATATCACGACTCCATCGGGTTGACCTTTTTGTTTATTTGATGGGGAGTATATAGCTTCCTTCTTTTCGATATGAACAAACAAACTCAAAAAAGTTGTGTCATAACCTCAAAAAAGGAACGTGACTACTTTCGAAAGGGGACATATGGATACAGTAGAACTCCTCTATAGTGAACTCCTCTATAGAGGAGTTCACTATAGAGGAGTTCACTATAGAGGAGTTCACTATAGAGGAGTTCCAGTACAAAAATTGTAGACGGAGTGTATCGGTGACTCCTCTCCTGTACAATAACTGTGACAAGTTTGTGCTGCCAGAAAAAAGAAGAATATGTTCAACACTGCCAAACGTATAATAATTGATATTAATTTGATAGAACTTTTAATAAAAATCACAGTTTTAGTATCCTGGTGCGAATATTCCAACACTAGGTCTTTTCTATAATTTCGTAAGTTTTATGTTTAATCCATCATCTTGTATATGTAAAAGTATAGTATTTATATGAAAGTTTGTTTGTATAACATAAATAATTGTTATACTTTAGTGCTCTATTATTAGTAAAATGAAGTGTCATTAGTGTTGAGCCATAGTAGAACTTTTATAAGTTTTCCGTTATTTGGAGGAAAGTTGTCAGCGAATGCGAATATTACTTCGAACTTACGTGAAATATTACCAAACTTTGCCTTCTGCTGTGTATGTGACCAGTACAGTGTGTATGTGACCAGTACAGTGTGTATGTGACCAGTACAGTGTGTATGTGACCAGTACAGTGTGTATGAGACCAGTACAGTGTGTATGTGACCAGTACAGTGTGTATGTTACCAGTACAGTGTGTATGTGACCAGTAGAGTGTGTATGTGACCAGTACAGTGTGTATGTGACCAGTACAGTGTGTATGTGACCAGTAAAAGTATTTTTGTTGTATTTTAATTGAAATTTATTTGTATCTATCTGTATTTTACTAGTATTTTATTAAGTATTTTATTTGTATTTTATTTGTATTTCATCAGTATTTTATTTGTATTTTATTTAGATTTTATAAACAAATAAAAATATAACCAACAAATCCCATTCTATTTAAACCACTAACAATTGTATTTCAATTACAAACCCATTAAATTAATATCAATATTATCTATTAATTCAAATACTGAAATCCCTACAATTCTGACAATTGTGTTGGTTCTATGGCGCATGCGCAGAAGTCCCTTTGATTTATTATTATTAATATCGCACATTAAAATTGACGAAGAGGCGCGTAAATCATCACAAATTGAAAAGTTCTCACAAGTCTCGATAATCAGCGAATAAATATGAATCGGCACGATCCGCACAATGAAAAACGTCGCCAGAACGTCCGACAAATGGCTTGACGGCCCAATTTATTCACATCAATTGGCTATATTTCACGCGATAAATACATCGCCGCGATGGGAAGAAATTGGGAGTGAGCGGTAACGGCTGGTAACGGGGGTAACGGCTGATAACGGGAGTAACGGCTGGTAACGGGGGGTAACGGCTGGTAACGGGGGGTAACGGCTGATAACGGGGGGTAACGGCTGATAACGGGGGGTAACGGCTGATAACGGGGGTAACGGCTGATAACGGGGGTAACGGCTGATAACGGGGGTAACGGCTGATAACGGGGGGTAACGGCTGATAACGGGGGTAACGGCTGATAACGGGGGGTAACGGCTGATAACGGGGGGTAACGGCTGATAACGGGGGGTAACGGCTGATAACGGGGGGTAACGGCTGATAACGGGGGGTAACGGCTGGTAAGGGGGGGTAACGGCTGGTAACGGGAGGTAACGGGGAGTAACAGGGAGTAACGGCTGGTAACGGGGAGTAACGGGGGTAACGGCTGGTAACAGGGAGTAACGGATGGTAACGGGGGTAATGTGGGTAACGGCTGGTAACGGTGGTAACGGCTGGTAATGATTGGTATTGGGGAGGTAATAGATGGTATTGGGGAGGTAATAGATGGTATTGGGGAGGTAATAGATGGTAACTGAGAGGTAACGGATGATAGCTGAGAGGTAACGGATGGTAACTTAGAAGTAACGGATGGTAACTGAGAAGTAACGGATGGTAACTGAGAAGTAACGGATGGTAACTGAGAAGTAACAGATGGTAACTGAGATGTACTTTTGATGCTTTTTCTTGAAATATTGAATTATAACGAGTTTTTAATATAGTAATTATAAAGTAACTTTTTAGTAAATTCTCACACTTTTTAATTAATTCATTGATTTTTTTGTAAAATCATTTACTTTTAGTAAACTCATTTAATTATTCAATAAATTCACACATTCCATTAAAGCTAAAATCAATGCATTTATAATAATTTTCATTTCGTATATATAAGTATATATCTCTAAAAAAATGTTAATACGTCAATGCATATAATTAAAAAAATCGAAAATATATACTTTAACTGTATTAAATATTTAGGTACGGACCGACATTTTCAATCGTAAAAGTAAAAAAAAATTAAATATAAGTTATATAATAATAATTATATTTTTTCTTATATAATCGAATACATGGAACAATCCAATAACTCGAAACTTTACAAATCTAATATTAATTCATTTATTAATCAACTCACCATCTTGGGCTTCATTGAACTGTGATAAAAATGACCTAAAATTAATTACATTACTGAGTAATTCAGACTTAATTAGATACAGTCGTACTCATTATTTGATGTGATTGTTACAGTCATGAGTAGCAGAACCAACCTTCTTCTGTATTCATAAGTCCGATGAATTTAAATGAACTTATTAATGAGAAATAGAACTAAAGAAGCATTATTATGTTGACGGAGACAGTACTGACGATGTCACGATATATCGTGATATCGTTATTACTGAATTTCCAATAAATATTGCATTATTTTATGATACCTTCTGTTCATATGACGTGCATTTTATTGAAATTTTTTAGGGGTTTTGCACTCAGAGGAAATGTTATGGTGGGATTATAGGAGATTATATTGGGTCTTTTATATATAAATTTTAGTTTAAAATTATTGGCATCTAAAATTTAAATATTTTCATTGATTATATCTTAATTTCAAATAACAATTATTTCTATCAATATTATTATTTGATTTGTCGATTTAAAAAAATATTTTGGTGTTCGATTTCCCATTAAAATTCCATAAATTATAAAAAAAAAGAATTAATAATTGATTATAATTTGCTCATTCATTAAAATTACGTCGTTACTCAAATATCGCTAATATTTGCTAACGATATTTTTTGTGATTTACGAATCTATTCTATTCATTACCTTCGAAAATTGAGGAAGGTAATATTTTAGTCTGCATTTACTTATTTATCATCTTGTTATTCGCATAACTGAAAAAGAATTCAACCAAATTGCCTGAAATTTAATGGGACGATTAGTCAATATACAGGAACCAGCTTGTTAGATTTTGGGAGCGATTTGGTCAAGGGTCAAACATCAAGGTCAAGGCCATTTATAACTCAATAACTCAAAAAGTATTCAACCAAATTGCCTGAAAATTGGTGGGACGATTAGACAATATATAGGAACCATTTTGTTAGATTTTGGGAGTGAACGGGTCAAAGGTCAAGGTCCTCTATAATTTCAGGATTATTTGATGGCCAAGATCATTTATAATTGGCGGCGAAGGTATGCGTTCTACGAGTGCCCGTCATCTTTAAATTATTGTTTACTAACATATTTTTGCTTAGAAAAATTCATTTATACTTAATTCATTAATATTAATTAATACGGATGACAAAATTTAAGACCCGTACACAGTTAAAAATGAACATTTTTGAGATATGCCGTTACTGAAATTAATGATCGATATGAACATTTTTGAGATATGCCGTTACTGAAATTAATGAGCAATATGAACATTTTTGAGATATGCCGTTACTGAAATTAATGAGCGATATGAACATTTTTGAAAAATGCCGTTATTGAAATTAATGAGCGATATGAACATTTTTGAGATATGCCGTTATTGAAATTAATGAGCGATATGAACATTTTTGAGATATGCCGTTACTGAAATTAATGAGCGATATGAACATTTTTGAAATATGCCGTTATTGAAATTAATGAGCGATATGAACATTTTTGAAATATGCCGTTATTGAAATTAATGAGCGATATGAATATTTTGAGATATGCCGTTATTGAAATTAATGAGCGATATGAACATTTTAGAGATATGCCGTTACTGAAATTAATGATCAATATGAACATTTTTGAGATATGCCGTTACTGAAATTAATGAGCGATATGAACATTTTTGAAATATGCCGTTATTGAAATTAATGAGCGATATGAACATTTTTGAAATATGCCGTTATTGAAATTAATGAGCGATATGAATATTTTGAGATATGCCGTTATTGAAATTAATGAGCGATATGATCATTTTAGAGATATGCCGTTATTGAAATTAATGAGCGATATGACCATTTTTGAAATATGCCGTTATTGAAATTAATGATCGATATGAACATTTTTGAGATATGCCGTTATTGAAATTAATGAGCGATATGAACATTCTTGAGATATATTGAAATTAATGAGCGATATGAACATTCTTAAGATATACTGAAATTAACAATACAATTATCGCGTTAAACACCATTCCCATTCCTGAATTATTCCTGAATATCCTTAGCCCCTTGTCGCATTAAATAATTTCTCAAAAGCTCCCCAGTTTTATTCTTTCTGGCTTAAATACAAAGAGGTTCATTTTAAATGTCATAAAAGCTACTTGGAGACTTTAGCTGAAACGTTAAAAGCTGCTTTAAGATTGTCTTCACGTCTGAATAATGCACCCGAAATGCATTGTACTCTGCACTGAAAAAGCAGTAAGAGAAAAAGAATGAAATAAAGGCTACACTAAACGGCATCACATTTTAATTGGATCATTAAAACATCGTGCATAAAAGTGAACATTATATCAATTTTACAAAATTTAAAGTAAAAAAACTTTTAATTCGAGATTACTATCTTGTTTTCATTTTTTGACGGATTTTGACCATAATATTATATAAGTAGGGTTGTGACAATATGCTTTTACATATATAGATCCTGAAAATATTATAGACAGATACATAATTATATTGAATATTAAAATTGTACCAATTGAAATAAACATTAAATAATAATTATCAATATTTTTTTTTTTTATCGTATATGATCGATATTAGCAGCTGAATACATACATAAATATGTGTAATCGATATTTGCCTTTCTTAAATTCCAATTCCAGTGAAGCAGATGAAGTCTGATATTCCTAAGATATTCCCGTCCTTTGATTAGGAATTAGCTTTGCATTCCGTTCGATAATTTCCAATACATTTGTAGATAGAGAAGAGGCACAGGTTAATAGGAATAATAATGGAGAAAGTCCTACAGAAGAGTGGATATTAAGCTACCTTTGCTGCATTGAAAGTATGGATATTACTTGTAATTGGGCCTCTTGCATCCCAATATATACTTGAATTGGTAATTTTTTTATCATTGGATACTTTGTAGGATGTAAATGATTTTTGTATTCAATTCAAAATAAAAAATTTAATGTAAAAAAAAATAATGTGTTTTCGGAAAGGTTCAAATTTTCGTTTAAAGTTCATATTATTTTATTTCATTTTTTAATTCTCAATACAAAAAAAAAAACTTTTTTTTTCAAAAAATTTACCAATTTTTTTATAAATTTCATTTTTTTTAATTAAAAAAAAATTCAATCAAAATCTCAACAATATTTAAAATCAAGGTAGTTCAAAGATTATAAATTTGATTCTTCATCATCAATCGAACCCCTATCCTACCTAGAATTATAAGAATTATAATTTACTAATATATAACAACGAGAAAATTAATTACATAATTTAAATGATCATAAGAAGCCCAATCTCATTCCTTCTCCATTCGAAAAGGCCGTAATGGCAGACTTTTGACGCAATAGAATCATCAATGCAGCAAGATGAGATGCATCGCTTCTTCAATTGAAATGATGAATCTCCCGACAGATTGCATTTAATATCCACCGCATGCGGGTAATTTTGTGCCGCATATCCAAATAGTTTCTCATTTCAGTAAGCTACTTTGCTACAAGAACAATTGATCAAATTTTGCCATCGAACTTATTGGTTATTAGGGAGGAGTGAGGGAGAGATTGCGTGAGTAGTAGTGGGTTATCGGTGCATCTACGGGCTATGTGTATATAGGTATATTTGATGTGAATGGAGGTACTTGATGTGAATGTAGGTACTTGATGTGAATGGAGGTACTTGATGTGTATATAGGTACTTGATGTGTATGTAGGTACTTGATATGTGTAAAGAGGTACTTGATGTGTCTATAGGTACTTGATGTGTATGTAGGTACTTGATATGTGTATAGAGGTACTTGATGTGTATAGAGGTACTTGATGTGTATATAGGTACTTGATGTGTATATAGGTACTTGATGTGTATATAGGTACTTGATGTGTATAGAGGTACTTGATGTGTATAGAGGTACTTGATGTGTATAGAGGTACTTGATGTGTATATAGGTACTTGATGTGAATGGAGGTACTTGATGTGAATGTAGGTACTTGATGTGAATGGAGGTACTTGATGTGTATATATGTACTTGATGTGTATATAGGTACTTGATGTGTATGTAGGTACTTGACGTGTATAGAGGTACTTGATGTGTATGTAGGTACTTGATGTGTATAGAGGTACTTGGTGTGTATAGAGGTACTTGATGTGTATGTAAGTACTTGATGTGTATGTAGGTACTTGATGTGTATAGAGGTACTTGATGTGTATAGAGGTACTTGATGTGTATGTAGGTACTTGATGTGTGTATAGAGGTACTTGATGTGAATGGAGGTACTTGATGTGAATGTAGGTACTTGATGTGAATGGAGGTACTTGATGTGTAGAGGTACTTGATGTGTATATAGGTAGTTGATGTGTACATGTATGTACTTGATGTGTACATGTATGTACTTGATGTGTATATAAGTAGTTGATGTGTACATGTAT
>CANNZV010006021.1:0-21486 GCA_947561585.1 Caprella mutica
TATATTCATTTATATATTATATATACAGGTAAAGCTCGTACAACGGACAGTAGTATACAGGTATACCCCCCCCCCCTACAAAGGACAAAAGTTATTAGTTTAATTGAGGATTTTAACTTTGTAAGTTTTCTTTAACCGCATTTCAAAGAAACTCTAATGAGGGTAAACAATCTCAGATTATTATTGAATACATTTTTGAATGAAAATCTTATAATATTTATATAACTTACTCATATAATTGTACGTAGGTACGAAATAATAATGTAAGTAAAATGAAACAAAGATATTAGTAACTAAACCAAGTGAAAATATAGGGTAGTTACACATATTTTTAATTTTATAGAGCTTCTCTAATTAAAGAAAATGTGTAGGAAATGGGTAACAAAATCAAAATACTGAAAATCTTAAAAACAATACATTAAGTGTTTATTGTAAATTGTAATACCTTGAATATAATAAATGTACGACTAGATAATTGGTAGATGAATAGAATATTAGTTAAACTATATAATTTAAAGAGGTTGTTGTAGGAGTTGCATGGCCAGAAGAACGGTTAATTTTTGTATTTTTTAGGGGGTGTTTAAATTACCTGTATACCAGATTCTTCATATTCAAGACTTGTTAAATGTACTTGAAAGCAGCTTTGTAAGAAGTGTTTCAATATGTATTGAAATTATCTTCAATTAAAAGATATCAATTAACATACTTTATTCTACCACTTAGTTTTTAAATATTTTTACTTCTAAAAAAAAATATATTAGCTTCTTAGTAACAGCCTATTTCGAGAAATCCATATTTATAATGTTTTTTAAATTAAACTATTTGCTGCATATATTTTGTATATGCGTTTTATAAATGCATATATTTTGCATGTGCGTTTTATAAATGCATATGCGTTTTATAAATGCATATGCGTTTTATAAAATGCATATGCATTTTATAAATCGCATATTTCAAGCGAATGTGCACTAATTATTTATGTGCATACACTGCATAATAGGCAGTGCATATTGTCTCAACCCTAGTGATCATGCATCACTACACTATCAGGAATAATACAAATATTTAATTATATATAATGGGGTCTAGGACATCTTGTCCACGGACGTTTCATCCACGAATCGCTTTATTTTGTATTTTAAAGTGTTTATGGAATATATTTTATATTATTTTTCACTATTACATAAATAGGCAGGTGTAAATAATAATAACCTCATCTGGATAATAATTTTGATGTTATTTTTTAGTTAACGTGGATTAATCAGAAAAAAATTGTCTCTGTTTTCTATTTCTACGAATTGTACTTATTTCGAGACATGACTCTAAATACGTACCACTTTTATTATATAGTTGAGTTGGGGATTTAAACTTTGAAAGTTTTCTTTAATAGCATTTCAAAGGAACTCTAATGAAAATAAAAATTTCGGATTATTTTTTAATGAAAATGTAACAATTAATTTAGTAGGGGGTTTAACGTCTGCTTCGGAACCAAAGGCCATATCACTGACGTCAAAAGTAAATTAAATACAAGGGACTGGAAGAACAGTAAGAGAGGAAAGTGGCTCCGTGAACAAAGTCACTTACTACCGTCGGTGACAATGCTCATGGATGCAAAAAAGCTACTCCGTGAATACAGTCACTTACCAAGGAATGTGACGAAACGGGACACAAGCACCGGTGGCTGCACTCACGGATGGAAGAGGAAAATGAAGAGGTGATAGTAAATGAAGCCTATGAGCCTACCTAACACAAAATCTAAGACCTCGTAGTTGAAGAGCATAACCCTAGCGCTATCCTCTAAAACTGCAAGTAGCGTTAAAAAAATGATAAACATGGTAAAAATGAGAAGACAATCCATAATCCAAATTACAACAGTTCGGGGCCCAAGGGACGCCACCCCCCTTTTCTTCCATTCACCACAGACAGCTTCAGGATAGAGCCCCTGGGGGCGAAAATGTAACAATATTTATACAACCTACTTATATAAATGTTCGAAATAATAAGGTAGGTATAACTGCCGCTTAAAGTATTATAGAATTTAGAAAATGATAAAAAAAAGGGTTATTTTTTTTTAACTTCACTTAAATAGACATCTATGTACCTGTAACTGATATGAATAGCATAATTTATAATCGTTAATTAAACCAAAATCAATATAAAAAAAAACAATTTAATTTCTTGATTTTTACTTTTTGGTTTGGTGTAAATAAATGAAATATAAATAACTAGGGATGTGACAATATGCAGCATAAAATATGCATAATTTCTGACGCGATATGCAGCATATTATATGCCTATTTCTGCATATAATATGCATAAAGTCAATGTGCATATATGCAGAACCAAAATGCATATTGGAAATATGCATTTTATATGCCAGAAATTATTCAATATAGTGTGCATATTACATGCCCAAAGTTAATTACGGAATTTAGAATAAAAGTTATCTGTATATTGTTATGCTTTGAATGTAATTGTACTTTGGTGGTTTGATCGAATGGAACAAAATATATCAAAGCTGTTTCAAATTGAGACTTTTCTAATAGTAAGTCAATTTCAAACATACACATTCAATTTCAAACAGTGGAATTAGACTCTATTTAAAGTTTCCAAAAGTGAATCTCCTTCTATTATCTGCTAATGTATTTTTATACTGGGTAAGAACCCCTTCTACATCACAAGAAACAAAAGGAGCAAATGTTTCCTTCAGCCAAACATAGTCTTCTAAAGTTCTAAACTATCCAACATTCAAATATCACATTCCGTTCTTTAAGCGGGCCATTCACGATCAGTTTCACCTCAAGGAAATCCTCGAGGTTTGGTAAAACTGATCGTGAATGGGGGTATTTTAGGCCTGTCAGTCCGACTGTCAGTTGGCCGGATGAGATCAGGTGGTGCTTGATTTTTGAGGCGGGGTTTAAGTGTTCTGATGGGAAAACTGACCGTGAATGGTGAGAGATCAGGTCAGTGGTCAGTCTTAGCCGTTTGCTGACAATGATTTAGCATTAAAAGACTTTGATTTAGTCGTACTGAGTTTATTTAGAGTAGAATGCGCCGTAATCCTAATTAATTATCAAAAATGGAGGACTCGATTTCTATGGCCTGAACGGGTGCAGTACATGAGCCCCTCCTCCTGTTCGTGAAATAATCATGAAGTATGCAGTACCATTTATTCTGGGAGATTCAAAGCAATCTTAATTTATTCATATTATATAAAGATTAAAAAAGAGGGGTTCGAGTCCAGGGGGCTTTTGTCCTACCCTACCTTGAACACCATGATAATCTATCCTGCAGTGACCTACATGCTCTGATGAATAGACTGATCGTTAGTGGACGTCCTCGTTCAGCGCCTGAAGGAATTCCTTAAGGTCTGACTGACAGTGAACGGCCCACTTTACTTTAGTCATGACTCGAAAATCATAAACCATCTTGTTAGATCAGCGGTTCCCTTTAAACTTAAAGGATCCCCAGCTATAAGCAGCGACACTAAGTTATTAAATGGTAAATTTTAACCGTTTCTTGTTTACATACTTGCATAAATTATATACATATATACGTGCTATAAGTTTTGATATTTTTTGAGAAGTACAACTCTCTAAAAATTGTACCTATTCATTTATTTATCAATAACTACAAGTATTTACTAAATACAAAGTGTCATATTATTTATTAATACATTTGTAGTTTCAATATTCCACCTACAAACTTTTTAAATTTGAATAATTAATTTGATAAAATTTACTTGGATCTACAGTTAAAATCATTTTCTATGCAGGGATCCAAAAGAAAACGGCATAGATTAAACATTTACATGTTAAAAATTGACCAAGAAGTGCATATTTCTCGGTTAGCATATATGCACTCGTGCATATTATATGCTCTTGAAATATATGCAGAGACTGCATATATGAAATATGCACATCCCTATATTTTATTATAGAGTAGTTACACCTCTTTCTGATTTCTATAGAACCTTTCTAATCAAAGAAAACGTGGAGAAGGTTAACAAGATCAAATTATTGGAAAACAACATTCTAAGTGTTGATTGTAAATTGTAATACCTCTGAATGTAATCAATGTTTGACTAGATACTAGGTAAACTAATAAAATATTTGTAAAACCATACTTTTTAAAGAGGCCGTTGTAGGATTTGCATGGCCAGAAGAGTAAATAATTTTAATCTTTTTTTAGATGGGTAACCGTTTATCGATCGTCCGCTCTACGAGCTTCACCTGTACACAAGAAACTTCATATTTATGACTTGTTAAAGGAACTTAAAAGCAGACTTTATAAGAAGGGTTTCAATTTATTGAAATTATCGTCAATTTAAAGATATTGACTTATATTCTACCTCCCATTTTTTAATATTTTTTACAATTAATAAAAAAATATTTGGTAAAAATACATGGGCTTCTTAGTAACAGCCTATTTCGATAAATCCATGGAAATCTAGAATGTCTACTTAACTGAAATACGTGTAATGTTATTTTTTAATTGATTATTTGCTGCATATATTTTGCATATGTGTTTTAAAAATGGATATGCATTTTATGAAACGCATATGCATTTCAATGAAATGCGTATTTCAAGCCAATATGCACTAAATTTTTATGTGCATATGTCACGCGCGTTTGAGTGATCTGCAATATCGACAGATTTCGCTGCGCAATCTGTTGATCAACAGTTTGCGCAGCCATCGATCGATAGCGCATTCATCGATCGATCCCTGCGCGTCCGAATGATATGATTTTTTTTTTAATTTGTACATCAAAATCGCACATTGGATTGCATATATCGATCGATAGCGCAACCATCGATCGATTTTTGCGCGTTTGAATGATATGATTTTTTTAGTTTGTACATCAAATTGGAGCATTTTATAACGTATATCAATCGATAGCGCAACCATCGATCGATTTCTGCGTGTTCGAATGATATGATTTTTTTTAGTTTGTAGATCAAATTGGCACATTTTATAGCGTATACTAAAATGAATCATATCATTCGAACGCGCAGGAATCGACCGATGGCTGCCCTATCGATCGATTTCTACTCGTTCGAATGATACATGTTTTCTTTGTTTATTCATTTAATTAATTGTTTTGTTTTTATTATGAAAATACTTTTTTATATTTAATAAGTCGACCATCAGTCGATTGTTGCTCTATTGAATGTAACAATTAGATGCATAAACTAACAAATTCCATAGCATTCAAACGCGCAACAATCGACTGATGGTTGACTTATTAAATTAAAAAAAAAGTATTTTCCAGTAAAAACAAAACAATTAATTAAATGAATAAACATAGAAAAGCTGTATAATTCAAACGAGCAGAAATCGATCGATGGTTGCACTATCGATTGATATACGCGATCAAATGTGCAAATTTGATGTACAAATTAAAAAAAATCATATCATTCGAACGCGCAGGGATCGATTGATGGTTGTGCTATCGATCGATGACTGCGCAAACTGTTGATCAAGAGATTGCGCAGCGAAATCGGTCGATATTGCAGATCACTCAAACGCGCGTGACACATACACTGCATAGTATGCAGTGCATTATTGCCAAAACCCTACTGATAACAGACGTAGATTTATTTTCTGGAATTAAAATCAACCTATGGTCATCAAATGTAATAAATGCTGGATATCTTTATTGTGCAAGTTAAGATACTATGATTTTGATTTGATTTACTATAGATAGATTAATATCTAGGGATGTGACAAAATGCAGCATAAAATATGCATAATTTTTGACGCGATATGCAGCATATTATTTGCCTATTTCCGCATATAATACGCTGAACCAAAGCGCATATTGGAAATATGCATTTTATATACCAGAAATTATTGATTATAGTGTGCATATTACGTGCCCAAAGACGAATACGGAATTTAAAATAAAGTTAATCCGTATATACCTAGTTTTTCTTTGAATGTAATTGTACTTTGGTGGTTTGAATGGAACTTACAATAAATCGAAGGTGTAATCTCAAGTTTTTATTTTTACTATGAAATATTTAACGTAAGAAAACAAAATATAACAGAGCTGTTTCAAATTTAGACTTTTTATAATAGTAAGTCAATTTCAAACATACACATTCATTTTCAAAAAGTGGAATTGGACTTTATTGTTAAATGGTATTTCAGGTTTCCAACAGTGAATCTCCTGCTATTATCTGCCAATGTATTTTTGTACTGGGAAAACACCCGTTCTACATCACAAAAAGCAAAAGGAGCAAATGTTTCCTTCAGCCAAATATAGTCTTCTAAAGTTCTAAACTATCCAACATTCAAATATCGGTGCACGGACAACTCGTACCTGGACAACTCATACCTGGACAACTCATACCTGGACAACTCGTACTCGGACAACTCGTACCCGGACAACTGGCATACAGGACAACTCGTACCCGGACAACTGGTACCCAAATTCCATAATTTCGTGTTAAATGTACCTATTTATAATAACTGAATAAAATACAAGTCCGATTTTCAAAATATAGTTAAATGTACATAATTATAAATTAAATAACGTATGCGTGTAGGTGCCTGTAATGTAGTCTATATTGTAGTCTAATTTTGTAATGTAGTCTATATTGTAGTCTCTATAAAAGTTCCTATTTTATCCTCATTTGAATTGTCAGTTTATGTATGTTTCATTGCAATAAAAAAAATTGGCTATTTTATTATGCCTTTAATTTTTATTATAATTATGTACATTTAACTAAATTTTGAAAATCGGACTTGTATTTTATTCAGTTATTAAAATTAGGTACATATAACACGAAATTATGAAAATCGGGTACCAGTTGTCCGGGTACGAGTTGTCCTGTGTACCAGTTGTCCGGGTACGAGTTGTCCTGTATACCAGTTGTCCTAGAGCCCAAATATCACATTCCGTTCATTACTTTAGTCATGACTCGAAAATCATAAACCATCTTGTTAGACCATAGCAGTTCCCCTCAAACTTAAAGGATCCCCAGCTATAAGCAGCGACACTAAGTTATTGAATGGTAAATTTTAACCGTTTCGTGTTTAATTACTTAAATAGATTATATACATATATACGTGCTATAAGTTTGATATTTTTTGAGTAGTAAAACTCTCTAAAATGATTATACCTATTCATTTATTTATCGATAGCTACTATATAGTATTTACTAAAATACCAAGTGTCATATTATTTATTAATACATTTGTTGTTTCAATATTCCACCTACAAACTTGTTAAATTTGAATAATTAGTTTGATGAAATTTTCTTGGGTCCACAGTTAAAATCGTTTTATATGCCGGAGTACAGAAGAATACGGCATAGATTGGACATTTACATGTTAAAAATTGACCAAGAAGTGCATATATACACGTGCATATTATATGCTCTTGAAATATATGCAGAGGACTGCAAATATGTACAATGTCACATCCCTATTAATATCTAACTAGCGGTACCCGTGTATAATCCACGGTTTTTTTTACATAGATTGATCACGTATGTAGTATGTATAGTTTTTAACTTAAATTATAATCTCCATAAATTTGTATATAATGGCAAACGATCAATTGGTTCAGTTGATAAGTTCGGTGAGATGAGCTTTGAAAAACTCTTGCGACTAAATCGGGTCTGTTTTCAACTGTTTCATTTTGTTGGGTGGTTGTTCAGTATCTCAGGGCATTTTGGATTCCAGGTAATATGAATAAATCTGGCTTACCATATTTTGAAACTATGGACATCGCATCTTGAAATTATTGATGCATGTTTCTAGGACATTTCAGTGAAAGTTGAAGGAAGTATAACTGGAACTCCGGGTTCAGCGTTCCCATTGTCTCCTCTATTTAAATAATCCATCAATCCATTGTATTGATCAACGCGTAACTGGGATTGATTATTTCTTAGGATCCTTCAACCTTGACATAAGCATCTACTAAATACTGCTGAAATAGTTTCCCAGCTCTGTGGATGATGCTAAAGCCACTTCTGACAGCAAGACGGAAGCTGTAGTATTTTTGCATCGTCAATTTATTGCGAACGCGATTTCTGCGTTCTTCGGCATGCTGCAGGCTGGTGTGCCACCTAAATTCTCCATTTGGAAATAGAAGTGGGTAACTCATGGGGTCCAAGTGGCAAGATAGATAGGATATCTATCGAGAAGGTTTATCTCTCGGATACACTACGATATCTCTTATTTCTGGAGGAGCACCGTTTTCACCAACAAACACCGCTGCAACTTCTTTGCTGGTTGAGAAGTTATATCGCCTTATGTCCGATCCTCTTGTAAAATGTAATGCACAGCAGCTTCGAATAGGATCATTTGATAGTCTCGCTCTCTCTTCTTGTTTGAGTTCCATTAAGAGCATATTTTTGTAAACTTCAATGTAAGGGTTGAGCCTGGACAAAAAATCATTCAAAAGAGCCATAATGCGAATAGAACATTGACTGTTTGCAGGTTCTTGCATTCTGTGCTGCAAAGCCTCGTTAGCATCAATAATGTACAATTGACCATATTGGGGACAATTATTATCAGGATGCAATGATGTTGTTTTGTGGCAAGTTTGACCCTGTATTCGGAAACAATACGGCCCTCGTCCTGGTGGAAAAGCGATTTTCACACCGAAAGATACGAAAGAAAATGCGCAATTATAGTTTCTTATGTTCTTGAAAAATGAAATAGATTGTTGGTCGTGACCTTCAAACAGGTTTCTTAGTTCTTGAGGGTACGGTTGTAATGGAGGCAGCTGCACTTTTCCATTGTGACAGCATATCAAATTTTCATTCACAAACCGTAGTGCCCCACAATAATTGCAGGAAATATTCATGTCACCAATGTGAAAACGTTGTACTGGTGCTTCAAAATTCATATTTATTGGTAGACCATTTCTTCGTTGTTGTTGCCTTATCATTTATTGATTTCTTTCATTTGCTACATTTTGTTCAATCATATTTCATCTTCTTTCTTGTACATTGTTTCTTTGTTCCTCCAAATATTGGTCGCGTTGTTTCAAATCCATATTGTTCCTTCTATGTTGAACAATATTTCTCCGTTGATTTAAATACTAAGCACGCTGCTCATCATCCATGTTATTCCTTCTTTACTGCGAAGTATTTCGTTGATGTAACAAATACTCCTTGCGTTGCTCACCATGAATTTCTTGTCTTCTATTTTGATGCCGTATTCTCTCCTCTTGTAAATGTGCTATACGGCGTTCTGCTTTGATTGTTGTTCTTCTAATTTGTTCTTGTAATCGGTGTCTTTCGACAATCTCGGATCATTGCTCTTCTCGGATTCTTTCTCTGTACCTTCTCATTCTCATTCGGGCAGAAGCTAATCTTGCTTGTCGATCCATGATTTCGAAAAATTCATTTGATATGAGTTTTAACCGAGAAAATGCGGCTAAAAACATTAAAATCTTCTACCTTTATGTGTCGTTTCTGCGTAAATATGATACCATTATTCAGCTAATCCTTCAAATATAGAAAATATGAATAGAAAAAAAAAATTGTGTCAAAAAATTTGGGTTAATAAAATATCGATTATCTGAGCGTAACACATGTGCGAACTAACAAGCAGAATAATAATATGATGATAGACATTTTTATCTAAAAATGTTCACTATTTATTATTTTGGTTACCTCATACAAATAAACTGTTTCAATTTAACCTTGTTTCATACCCTGCCTTCAAAGTTACAAAATCATCTGTGAAACTTATATTTTCCGCTTGAGATTTAAAAAAAAATATGCCAACCTTGTTTTCTCATCCATTCAAAAATGTTTTAGAAAATAATATCTCTTTCCGTTGACTAGAAACAAATAAAATACTAAACAACAACAAAGGTCCCCCCCCCCCCAAGTAACCCTGATGATTGGGCATTCTGGGACATGCTCTGGGGCACAATGGGACGATTTACTTAACTAATATATTATCAAATTTTGACAATAACTGCCTTCGGGGTTCCAACCCAGACATCGCCAAAGACCCCAATAGGTCCCCAGAAAGAGGTAAGAGTAATGTTTAATTACGGTAATCCTGACCCTCTCCAGGGGGTAACAGAGTGGTCCGTGGTTAGCCACCATGTTCACCTCAAAATACAAATAGTGACCGGGGACCCTTAGGGGTCCTAGGCTGGATCACACCCATCCAATCGAGGTCGGGCTTGAGGCAGCGGACGGCAGATATCCAGATCCGGCTCCTCACTATCGAACCAACCCCAGAACCGGGTAGGAATAGAGGGAGAAGGGGATTGGGCATAGAACATCGTAGCGCCAGGTTACTTAGAAGACATATGAATAGGAGATAATATAGGGAACGTAGAGTAGATAGGGTAAATAGGAATGGGAATATAGGGGGTAAAATAGATCGCCTCCTGGAATGTCCACAGGCTATTATTAATGTCTAGGAGGATTGTGGGGCACGTTCTGAATAATGGTTGGAAGATAGTTTTGTTATCGGAGTTGGGGAGAAGGAGAGGGGATAATATGGTTGGGGGAGGATGAGGAGAGGACAGCGTTGGTACATTCTGGGAAGGCAAGGTTATTGCTTAGAGGAAGAACGTTGTGGAAATGGATAAAGGAAGGATAGCAGAGAAGGGTTTAGGATAGGGTAGTGGCAGTAGTAGTTGGTTGGATGAGGTTAGTGGCAATATATCAACCTACCCTGTATTTGGGGAAGCGGCAGGCAAGAGATGGATAAGAATAGGAAGGACTTCGGAACTAGCTAGATATAAGAGATAGGATCTCTGCTGCAATTTTCATTGATGTACCTACCACTTATAACAAGTTTAATTGCTGCACCCATAGCATCTTATTAGGCCATCCCACGATCTGTCCTTGTTCTGGATCGAGGAATCTTTCATCGCATCTGTAACATATAGTTGGTTGAATAAGTAACATATAAAATATTAATACGTACTTTATTCAAAACGGAGTTCATTGCATGGAACATACTGGGGTTCAGTGGGACACTGTCCCAGTGTTGACAAAGAACCCCATGGCGCCATTTTTTTGAAATGTTGTACACTAATTATGAACTGAATGAGATTGTCCAAATAGAAGGTAGATGCGCTAACTATAGATAATAAGAATATATCCTCATTTTAAGAGTTACACGAAACACTCACTTATACAAATAGGTCTTCAATTCCTTACAAAAAATTTACTTGACTCACCTCGTTAAAAACTCGTGTTTTCATTGAAATAACTCAAACATTATAGATTTTTTACATGAAGCTGTAATATTGTTTGTTGTATCCGCTAGTTTGTTGTACTGCACACTTCATGATCGATTAATGACCTGGCATGGGGACTCGAAGGGCGTCACGCAACACTCCCCCCTCTGCCTCCATACCCCCCTGCCAGGTCATTAATAAATCATGAAGTGTGTAGTATTATCAGGGAAAGAATAAACGAGGTCACTTTAAATTTTAGATGCAAAAACCGTGGAGTTTTCAGTCAAAATTTTGAGATTTGACAACGTTGCATAGGATAAGCTCCACCTTCTCGTAGTATTGAGAAAAGATATTAATTAATTTCTATTAAGATACCAATTAGTGGATTATCTTTGAAGGTATAGATGGTTGGTGGCATTAAAAAATCTTACTGTTTTACAATTAGCTTTACATTTCTTTTAAAATTGATTATAATTATTGATTTGCATTCTTCAGTAATAATTAGAGTATTTTCACTATTTTGTTTTGAGTATTTTCACTATTTTGTTTTGGTCACTTATTATCAAATAAGTATAAGAATGTTAAAGCCAAATAAATAATTACTAATAATTATTTACCTGAACTCATGGTAGTACTAGTAAGCCTGAACTACATATAGCGATAGGAAAGTTTGGGATATTTTGGTTGGTATTATTGAAACATTTTTATGTGGGTGTCCGAATGAAATCACACTAATATATCATAATTATTCTCGAAACTTAAAATCATCCTCGTTTATAATTTAAGATAGGACATGCCATGACATTTCCATATCCATACAGTTAGTACTCTATCAGTACCATTCATCAACATGCTGCGGGACTCAGGTGAATTATTCAGTATACTGTATAATGTACTGAATATAAGAAATTTTAGACATATGAATAACCTAATCGACGATAATGGTAACAATGTTAGGCATCAATATAAGTTAACCCAATGAGATGGGGGAGAATTGAGGGGTACGCAAGGTTTCACAAACACCCTTCCCCCCCCCCCCCGCCCTCGCCCCCATCTCTCACCCATTACCATAGTTTTTTTTTGCATATATAAACCTAATATAGTTCTGTTTCATATATTTTTTAAAAGTTTATATTCATTATTTTATTTATGCTAGATTTAATTATCCCCATTTCAATCACTCCGTGATGGTGTACGAAAAATGAGTCTGTGATGTTTATTTATTGTATGATATTTGAATAATATTAGAAATAAAATAGTGATACCATATACCTCTTTGATAATAATAATAATAGTAAGAGGCCATGAGGGCATATTTCTCTTGCATGTTAACCATTTCGGTCATACATGCTAATACCTCTTAGATCTCGATTACTTTCTGTGATAGGTAAGTTGCGGATCATTGGACGGTTTTACATCTTTGATATTACCAGAAAATGTATATAATTAAAGTTAAATAATTTCAATTTTATACTTATATGTATTTTGATCAAGAATTGGAACCATCCGATAATTTGTAACTTGCAGCTTATATTTAACATATTTTATATGTATAACTATTCCTAACTCTGTAATCTTTTAAACTGTAATTAAGTTAAAATCAAATGATATAGGCTGCAGAGTTTACCATTAAAAAATAAATAGTGCATCTCTAACGGACGTATCTTATAAGGATCACCTAAATCTAGATGCTACCTATTTCAATTTATATTAATTTCAGTAACTAAAAACTTATCATAATTAGGAGGTTTGACCTCTGCTTAGAATAAAAGGCCATATCGCTGACGTCAAATGAAAAGGAACTCGAAGAAGCAGTCAGAAAAGAAAATGGTTCATTGATCATTGAATAATGTCACCGACAAATGCTGAGAGATGCAGAACGTGAATATGCAGTCATTTACCAAGAGATTTGTAGGAAAAAGACACAAACACAAGTATCTGCATTCACAGACGGAATATGAAAATGTTATGGAAAATTAATCCTACATACCAGAAAAATCTCAAACCTCTTAGTTGGAGAGCATGACTCTAGCGCTATTCTCTAAAACTGCAACTAGTGTTAAAAAAAATGATAAGCATGGTAAATATAAAAAAAGATAATCCATATTACAACAGTTCAGAGTCCAAAGAGGCCACCTCTTTCCCTAACATTCACCACAGATAATTCAAAATTGAACCCCTGAGGGAAATTATTCATTTATCACCTTCAAAAACTTCATCATCGATGAAGGGTAAAAATTTATTTTCTAATGAATAAGATTTAAACTTAGAAACTCAAATTGACTGACTGATTCAGAAGTATTGTAAATCTAAACTAATACATACAATATAAAACTAAATAAATATTAACTTTTGGCCGAACTTTTTTTTTTTTTGGTGTTAATGGAGGGGTATAATGGTCATGAGCCACCCCCCACCCCCAGACTGAAGCATCCTACCCGGACTTAAGCCTCCAGTCATGAGCCTACCCGGACTTAAGCCTCCGGTCATGAGACCCCCTGGGACATAAGCCCCCCCCCCCCTCCGGGTATCGTGCCCCCCCCCCACCCTGTTTTTTAATACTTATTTTCCTAGTTGAACAAATGAAGAGCTACTTTGATAGAAATAACTGGGAGTAGCTAATTATTTAGTTTGTTGTATACGCTAGTTTGTTGTACTGCACACTTCATGATTTTTTGATTAACTGGCAGGGGGTTCGGGATGACGCCCACGATATACATATATTTTATGTTAAATCAGTAATAAACTTCAAAAGTGTCGGACTACTGAGGTATCGGACAATTGGGGCGTCTGACCAATTTGGTATCGGACTAATGGGGCGTCGGACTAATGAATAGTAATCTTGTTTTCCTCAGGTATTTTAGGAATCCTTATTTACCTAGTTAAACAAATGAAGAGCTACTTAGATAGAAATAACTGAGAGTATCCCTATCTAGGTAGCTACTCTCAGTTATCTCTATCTAGGTAGCTACTCTCAGTTATACGTATCAAAGTAGCTATTCATTTGCCCAACTAGGTAAATATGGATTAAAAAATAGGGGGAGGGGGATCGTCCAGGGTGATTATGACTTACATCCGTTCCTTAAGCGGTGAAAAAAATCATCACCGCTCGTTACCGTTCACAGAAGTTGGTCCTCGTTAAAGCACAGTCATATATGCTCGGCCACCGCTTATATGTTCCATTACCGCTTCGACGGTTTTGAGCTTTTCAAAATGTTGCAAGGGTTGAGGAGCGGTAGTTTTACTCTCTGCAAAGATCGCTACCTCTAAAATACCGCCCAGCCAAAGTTTGGCACTGCTAGAACTAATTTCGTGAACGCTTTATTCCGCTAGGCCAATGCAGAAATCCTGAACGGTGCTTCCCCAGCTTTGCTCGGACGGTGATTAAACGTTGACAAGCTTTGGCAGATCGTTGTTATTTTTTTTTTGAATTTGTGTATCGAAATTATGTATCAAAATATAAAATACAGGTGGTGCCATAGCGGTGAACCGCTGAAGCCGTCGTTGACATATAGTTGGCTTAACGGTAGGAAGAGGCAGCGAGCGTTGGTTTGGCAGTATGGAGCTATGTCACTGCCCGGGCAATGCTGGTGAAGTAGCGGAGATCAAGCATTTGAGATTTACGTATTTGCGTCTATAATGGTTCCAAAATTTGACTGGGTTTTGTTGCGGTGGGGAACTTTGCGGAGTGGAAAGTTACTGCTTCTCAACGCTTGTAATATTTTTTGTAGTTCAAAACTTTCGGATCGGTAAGTGTGAACATAAGCGGTGGTCAAGCGTATACGACGTTGCCTGAAGAGGGGCCAACTTCTGGTCAGCGTTAACAATTTTTTGTCCCTGCTACAGGAACACTAGCAAAATCCTCCGGTGTGTCAGTCCTTCAAATGATGAGCATCAACTATCAATTGATATCAAAAATCTATCAGAATTTCTGATAAATTTTATCAACTCAGCTCCGTAACCAAAAGCAGAATACCGCTTTACCAACTTTAAACTTCGCCGAGTCAACGCCCATACTCGTAGAACACCGTTCTATCAACGCTCGTGTTATCAAGATTGGTTTTCCAATCATGGTAACAAGCGTTATCGGAATTTATTTTATTCGCCCTTCGTTCAAAGAGGAAATTAGCAATTCCTCATGCTATACCACATATACTGGAATTATTTTGTTCCAGTGATTCAGATATTTTCTATTTGATTAAGATCAGCAATTAGTGGTGTTAATCAGTCCCCATCGAAAGTCTCATGAAAATTTCGACAGCTGCTGCATGATCTTCAATGAGGAGAGCAATATTATGCAAAGTAATAAGTAATAAAATAAAAGATTATCAGAATGATAGTGAAAAAATGAGAAAGAAACAACATGGCTCATCAATAATTAGTTTGGGTGACTAAATATCAACACATGACTAGGGTTGTGACAATATGCGTTTAAAATCATAGATCCAGGAAATAGTATGGACGGAATGAATGAAAGATTAATTAATCATTCTAAATCAGCGGTATACAGTACCCGATACCATTTCATTTCGTTTCCTCTATGATATTCCTAAGATCTGTGTTTTTATCTGCATATTGTCACAACCCTACACATGACCAACGAGATGATGTGCACTCGTAGTAGAGCGCATACCTTCGTCACCACATATAACCTTGACCACCCAATAATTTGACTTTGAGTTAGAAATGAACTTAATATTTTGTCGTTCACTCCCAAAATCTGATCAAATGGTTCCTGGTTATTAACTAATAAATGGTCAATACCAAATTTCAGGAAATTGGTTGAATAATATTTGAGTTATAAATGACCTTGACTTTTGACCCGATCTCTCCCAAAATCTAATCAAACTTAATTCATGGTACAGAAGTGACCGAGGTTATAGGGAGGACTACAATTCGAGCAAATTCAACATAAATCTAGATCATTGAAAAAATTGTTTATCTATTCAAATTATTGAATGACAAAATAAGGCAAAAATAAGACAAAATGAAGGGAGCGGCAATTTATACTAATTAAGTTTTCAGAAAAGAATATCTATAACTTTTCAAAATACTTTCATTTTAATTTCTTTTACTATGTAAAATTGAAGACTCCATTAACTATCTTGAAAAGAGAGGTGGAAGTCTGCAATCGAACTGTGGATACGTTCTCTAGGTTCTAAACTCCAGCAATCAAATTAAAGTATTTATCAATAGCATCTTCTCCTTCCTACCACGTTAAAATATTAATATAGCCAACACTACTTCCCGTTATGGAAGATGGTGCTATAGGGATATGCTGTTCAATGCAAGGATTTAGATATAGCTTACAAGCTTACCGATTACACAGTTCATGCAAATGAAAGTGTTATTAAGCAATGAATATGTAAGCTAATTTTAGGAGTTAGTAGAATTCTCTTTGGCAATGCATCGCTAGCCTAGGTGTGGCTTTACCTATACCCATAGTATATATTCTACTATTTATCTTTTATTTCGTTATAAAAATTATTAAAATATTTGAACAAAAGCCTATTTATCCAAATCAGCCTTTCCATTAATCGGGGATATTATAGAAATTGCATAATGAACTAACTATATACATTAAAAATTGAAATACGCAACAGCTGATGTGACACAGCAGCCGATAGCTAATTACAAAAAGATGCTCTATAATAGATATGAAGTTTGAACGGCTATAGTCGAAAATTGAAAATCTTCTCTTACTAGCTATCAGCTACTGTGTCATATTGGCTATTGTGTATTTACCTTAGTTCTTGCCCTTTAAAAAAATTCAATTTATCCTTCATACTCACTTATTAAGATAGGACTGTTGCAAATAATATTTCAATGATAGTAGTTTCGATCTTATTAACTGATAGTATGGAATGGTTAGTTATTCTGTCAATAATTTAGTGCATGAAAAAAATCAATTGATGTTAAATCAAATGATGCCAAACAGTTTTTCGTGATGTGCTACGCAATGTAGTTATTATTTCATTAAAATTTGATATAGGATTAAATCTGTGTGTAAACCACTATTACAAAATGGTTAAATAACTGTTCCTGTAGATACTCCTATGTGAAAAAATTAAGAGAAATACACGACAAGTATTATAGTCTAGCGCAATAGTTTTTTTTATAAATATAGTTATTTCGTCGGAGGCCTGATGGTTTAAATAATCGTTAATCGAAATGTAAATTTTTTATTAGTACGATATAGTTTAATTCGCACTATATTTCAATATTCAAAGATAATTCACTAACTGGTATCAAATAATCATTAACTTATAACTGCATGGCATCTTTTCTCAATACTACGAGAAGGTGGAGCTTATCCTATGCAACGTTGTCAAATCTCAAAATTTTGACTAAAAACTCCACGGTTTTTGCATCTAAAATTTAAAGTGACCTCGTTTATTTTTTCCCTGATAATACAACAAACTACATTTCGGCTATCTTTGACCAAAATTGGCCAAAAAGTGTGAAAACGCGAGTTTTTTCAAAGTTCTCAATCCTTCACTTATACATAGGAAATAAATAAGTTTAAACCCTCATATCTCAAAGTATTAGTTTCCACACAAAACGATAATGATTCTCGGATTCTATGGACGAAATATATATAAAATAATAATTTAAATTAAATTTGGTGGCGGTTGTTAAATGGGAAAGATCCCTATTTTTTATGTTTTCATTCCATTATTAACTTACTTAGTCTATGTAAAAAAATGAATTCTGTATGTTCGGAGGTGCTGAGGGGGATTGTGTTAATATTTTCAGCAGTTAAGTTCTTTCTTTCACATGGTAGCGTGGTTATTAATTAGTGCCGAGCGGCATTTATTTACGTGGGTTACGATTCTTCCTAGAAAGAATAATCAATCTGTCTAATTTACTGTTTACGTTACTTGTCAATAATAATTAATTTCTTCACTTCATTAAATAGCATCAAACCAAATATCGTACCAAAATAACAAGGTTAAATAAAACAGTCATAGTTTAAATTAGGTGTACTCTAATTAAGTAATAGATCAGACAAAAGGTTCGAGAAATAGTAAATCCTACATAAATAATTCAATTAGTCAAATATCTACCTATGGAGGAGATTAACTTACAACTTGGGTCAATCATTGGAAGTTGAGAGTATAGCTGTCACAAATAAACACTGACACAATCACTGAGGAAATACGGATGGGGTTACTGAATTTCTAATGGAGTGGGTGCGGCTGGAAACTCTTCGAAACCACTGGACTAGTGTGTTGGTAACGGTTGCAGTCCTCCACTGGAACTTTGCTAATTGACGTTGACGACATCTCGTGCAAATCACGGTACTATGATGGTGACTCTGGCTTCGGACTCCTACTGCTTATTGAATGTCTGCTCTGCAACATTAAAAGTTGTTCTGCAACGCAAGAAGTTGTTCTGCAACGCCAGAAGCTTTTCTGCAACGTCAGAAGTTGTTCTGCAACGTCAGAAGTTATTCTGCAACGTCAGAAGTTGTTCTGCAAGGTCAGAACCTTTTCTCCAATCGACTTCAGTTGCTGGTCCCTCATCATGTCTTGTTTGCCTTTGACTCTGTCGTAAAGAATACAACCTCTGCTGCTTGGATCCATTGAATTGCAAGATTCAACCATCTTGCTAAGGATCCTATCTCCACCACTATGACGGGCGGAGATCTTCATCGACTAAGTCCTGCGATGGTTACCTAAGGCTGGGGTGAGAGAAGACTTCACCCCGCCGGGGTCTTATCCAGACTGGTAAACTACTTAAGACTCTCTCGTAAGCAGAGAGTATAGAGTGAGGCGAGAGAACAGGTAGGGAAGACGACTTTCATAATCTCAATCCACCGCTTATATACTCCCAAGATTCATCTAAAACTCCACCCAACATCGAATTTCGTGGCAGAAGGGTCTCTCCTTTGAATTGAAAAATAATACGCAATTTACAAACTATGTGGTTATAACTTTCACAAATGTAGCAGTCGTTTTCGATGTTATACAAATAAGCTCTCAACCAAAGATGTGACACATTTCCGGCATTGAAAGGGAAAGGCCAGTTGTTGAATGATCAAAAATTGAAGTCAGAAAAAAGGCGGTGCTGATTGTTATTAATTAAGAAAGGAGATTTTTTGAAGAATGAGAGCAATAAAGAACAATTTATTAAATTGCGTCTAGAAGACTTCAATAGCAATAACGTGAAGACACTTCAGGCAACGGATGACGCGGATTTGCTGATTGTATTAACAACTCTAAGAACATCCGAAACTCGCGACACTGTGGTTATTGAGAGGTTAGTAATACTGATCCATCACGTGAATGTCACTTCTCCTGGTTTACATGACATCATACTAACATCGGACAAAACTGATTCATTTAAGATATGAAACATCAAGCATGTAATCGGAGCACTTGAACTAAACATTGACAATACATGCACTTCTAGGATGCGAAACAACCTCTAGGGTACTTTCCATTGGGAAGGGAGCAGCACTGAAAAAGTGAAGAACTGATCCTAATTTCAAAAAGATATGATGCCTTTTCTCAACAGTATACCTCAAAAGGATGATATATCCCATGCATGCTGGTGAGAGATTGCTTTTACTATTACATGGAATAAAAAAATCATCGAATCTCAATCACCATCGATTATGGGGTATATTAATAAAGTGTGTACTGGGAATAAACCTCTCCAGCCTGAGATGCTCTGCCCAACATTCTATTCGGAGTGAGTGTTCCATCAGGTTCAAGCAAGAATAGGGAATGATTTGAATCCTCTTGAATTTAGGTGGAGAATGGAAAATGAAAGGCTGATGCCAATTTACATTTCCAAACCCCCTGCTCCATATTCCCTCTTGAAAATAATCAGATGCAACTGTAAAGGAAATTATAGTACCAAAAGTTGTACCTGATTCAGATATTTCCTTGCGATGCTCCAATATTTATGGTTAATGCAGAGGAGTATCTTGCCATAATTGTATGGAATAAGATTTAAATGATAGTACTATGTAGACTTACAAGTAAAATATAAATAAAATGCGTTTCATTAGCCGCAATTAACAAAGGAATGACATTTTTAACTAGAAAGGTGCTTCAAAAAACTCCACGGATATTGAAACACTGTTTTTAACCCTTCAAAATGAATTTCTTCAATAACTTTCAAATCCAATGACATAAAGTGGTAAACTTTTTTTCTGTGATATAACAACACCTATAAAGTAACATATGTAAAAATTAGGTTTCTAATATCTTTTTCCTATTTTTATCTAGTTTGACCGGACAAAGCGGGTGTGAGTTTGATTTATATTTTAATATTTCTCTTGTAATGATTAACGAAGATATATTTCATTGAACCAATATGAATATCATTTCTGGTAATAATTTAATCCATAAATTCCGAAAGTTCTCATCCTTAAATTATATTAATAAGATAAGATCTCCACCTAACGATGTTCACCTACCTCTACCTAACGATGTTCATGCACCTACCTCTACCTAACGATGTTTACCTACCTCTACCTAACGATGTTTACCTGCCTCTACCTAACGATGTTTACCTACCTCTACCTAACGATGTTTACCCACCTCTACCTAACGATGTTTACCTACATCTACCTAACGATGTTTATCTACCTCTACCTAACGATGTTTATCTACCTCTACCTAACGATGTTCACTTACATCTTGTTTATATTTTTACCAGCTGTAATATTTTTGTGCTGGTCTGATGCACTCTTTACTATTATAACGGAGCTCAAATATTTATGTTTCACACCGGAACAAAGCAGTTATTTTTTATTATTATCTGGCTCTCATTGTTGTGCATATTATTTTGGGTTTGTTTTCAAGGCAAGGTCAGATACACAACATTTATCTTACTAATTTTAGATATTTGTTGCCTGTGTTGTCTTCATTTTTCTTGTCTATATTATTATGTCTGTTTAATTTTTCTATTTTTTTATGCTAGAGTCTGATTCTTTGAATATTAGTGCTGATAGGTGTATCAGCTGCACGACCAGTAATTTTAATAGCTTTAACATTGAGGGTGGGCTTACAGTGGTTGGTGAAATGAAGGGTGGGGTTGATGTTCTCATAGTTACTGAGACGTGGTTCTCTGAAGATAGTATACGGGATATTGATGGGGGGTGTAGGTCATAAGCCCCCCCCCCCCGGTCAAAAGCCCCCCCGGTCAAGAGCCCCCCCGGTCAAGAGCCCCCCCGGTCATGAGCCCCCCCGGTCATGAGCCCCCCTAGGTCATAAGCCCCCCCGGTCACGAGCCCCCCTGTTTTTAAATCCTTATTCACCTATATTATTTAATCCTTATTGACACTTTTGTAGTTCATTAC
>CANNZV010006022.1:0-21481 GCA_947561585.1 Caprella mutica
CCTTTGAACTTGAGCAAAATAATAGTTTATCATTTTTAGATTGTAATATTCATAGGCAGGATAACAAGTTCCATAGTTCAGTTTTTAGAAAAATTAGTTTTACAGGTTTAGGCTCTAGTTTTTATAGTTTTTGTTCCACTTTTAAATACAATAGCATCAAAACTTTAATCTTCAGGGCATGCAAAATTAGTAGCAATTTTTCATTTTTTAAGCGGGAGATTTCTTTTTTACGTTCTTTTTTTAATAACAATGGCTTTTGTACTTCACTTTTTAATAAAATCCTTATGCAGTTTTTAGATAGGAATTTTAATAGCACTTATACTGCACCACCCGCTGAAAACATTTTATATGCATCCCTACCATATCTAGGCTACCACTCTGTCAAATTAAAACAAGATCTTTCCATTCTTTTTACTAAATATTTTAATGATGTAACTTTTAGATTTGTTTTTACCAATTCATTTACAATAGGCTCTTTTTTTAATTACAAAGATAAACTTCCTCTCGGCATGCTCTCGTCAATCGTTTATTCCTTTAGTTGCGTGCAGTGCACGTCAGAGTACGTTTGACGTCGCGGCCACTCTACATGAGGATTGCGGAGCATGCTGGGAAGAGTTTTCGAACTAATAGACCAATTTGCAATCCACCTCATTCATCAATTAGAATTCACACGGAGAGTACTTGCGACTCTCCAATCAAATTAGATCATTTTAAAATTTTAGGTAGTGCAAACAATTTTAATGAGTTGAGAATTTTAGAATCACTTCACATTTTTAAACGCCAACCAATTTTAAACAATAGTGACAGCTCTTATCCTTTAACTTTTAATTAATTTTTAGTTAGGTTTTTAATGTTCAATAAATATTAGTGTATGTTTTTTTTATTTTTTATGTTCCATTACAGATTTTATATCAGTTGATAATGATAGCTAGACTATCGAAACGTCCTGTTTTTTTTAAAGAAATGTACATTCCAGTACTGGTGTTCCTTTTTATCCTTAGACTTAGAAGCATAATTCCTGCTAATTTTTTAGACTAAATGTTTTATTAAATTTTTTATTATACTAATAACAAGTCAACACTTTTGTCGGCAAACTTTAACATTAGGTTGCATTCGTGAAAATAAACACTTTATTCTATGAATGTATGGTCTAAAATGCTTAGTTAAAGAGTTATAAGGTTAGGAAAGTAGTATCTGTACCATTTATTATTATTAGTTAACACTTTTTTTTCAATGTTGCGATAAGAAACAAAACCTTTTTAACAGTGATTATTAGGAGCACAAGAAACATAATCTTAAATTAGGTTACATGTTTACAGAATGTGTTCAATTTGCCGCCCATTTGTTGCGATGCAAGCGTTCAAACTTTTTTCCCGCAAGGATTCGTGAAACTCCTGCATAGTGTCTTAGCTCGCGTCCGCCAATTATTGGACAAACGTTTGAACGTCTGCATCGCAATAAACGGGAGGCAGTTTGAAAACATGTAACCTAATTTAAGATTAAGTTTCTTGTGGTCCTAATAATTACTGTTAAAAATGTTTTGTTTCTTATCGCAACAATAAAAAAAATGACGTTGAACTAATAATCATAATTGGTACAGATATTACTTTCCTAACCTTGTCACTCTTTAACTAAGCATTTTAGACCATACGTTCATAGTATAAAAAGTGTTATTTTTTTCGACGAATGCAACCTTATGTTAAAGTTTGGCAACAAAAGTGTCGGGCACCCGTATGCAACTCTAAAAAAGTAAGATGCAAAATCATACTCGCTGAAAATTTTAACCTGTAAAGCTTATGTTTGTACTATTATTTGTATTTTGAAATGTTTGAAAAGAAAGTTTTGCATCTATAGATTTTCCACTCCTTGTCGATCATTTGATTAAGTAGCTAAATGGGTTAAATATGATTTAAAAAAAAAAGGAATTTAGTAAACATCAATTTTAAATTCTGAATTTACCGTCAATATTAATTTTTATACTTCTTTATGCACAATTTCTGACTATACGATTAATTTTATACTTGATATTTAGGTTTTAAGATGATATACTTCACACATCAAATTAATTCCATGAAAGGTTAAGTTTACAAGTGCATTACAATTCACCTAAAATAAAATTATAATATAATGCATGGCAGTTGCCCGTACACCGTTACAGACGAGTATATCTGACATCCATAATCGAGTTGGGATTTGATAATAGCTCTATAAAAAGGAGTATGTGCGATCAGCACTCCAACCTAGAATAATATTGTGGTTAATTACTTTTGTCTGAGAACCCTTTGAAATATTACTCATGTTATTTGAGTAGGTGTTGGGTACTTCTTTAGGTTCAGAGAGGATTCTACTGTTTACTGATAAATTGATACTGTAGTTGTTGCAGGTCTCGTGAATTTCCCTGAATCTTCTTTATTCTTTTCCAGACCACATTTAGTGGCGTTCTTTTGTTAAGACTAAAAGTTATTCCAGCTATTCTGTCGTGCAGTTTTCATGATAGCCACTGAGTGTATATAAAGATGGAGGTAGCATAGCAGGGGCACAAGTGATGCCAAAAAGTGGCGCCATGGGCGTGTCTAAGCCCTATAATATGGAATATTTAGTGACAATCGAGACGTTTAGTGTACGAGACGTCATCACAGCAACACTCTAAAACCAAAATTGTCGCTTCTTATCACTATTGTCATTGCTATGTATATTTTTTATACTGTGGTCTAAACCAATGGCGCCCCTCCCACTCACACAGTTTTACAGAATGCACGGAAAGAAGAGGAAGTGGGTGTGAGACGCACCTCATTTTTACAACTCTCTCTACCTCATACACTTCTCGAAACCCTACATTTTAAAGATTTTTATATGGCGAATACAGATGATTTTTTATGATGAAAAAATGTATGATTTGATTACTAACTTTGCTTTGACAACTTAATAAAATATAATCTTATAACAGTTATAACAAGATGAATGTATGCTCAAATCATAATAAATTCACAACAAAAAATACTAATAAACCATAAAAAATTTATCCATGGGTCAAAGCATATACAGGGTGGGGCGTAAGTTTGGAAGCAATTTTTCAAACATTAATATAATTCTCAAAAATAAGTTCCTAAGTAGGTGATAGAGTTTGAACTATAGTAGAGACATTACATTATGACGTGGCAGTGTTATTTTTTTACAAAAATTTAGTCAATTCAAAAATGTCAGACAAAAGAGAAGCCATTATGCTCTACACCGTGCCGGGAAATCAGATTCCGTCATTTCAAAGACTCTCTCAATAGCGAGATCGACTGTTTGGAAGTGTGTGAAGCGTTTTAATGAGAGAAGAGACTTGACTGATCGTCCAAGAAGTGGTAGAACACGCTCACAACGCACCAAACAACTGATAAAATGTGCCCGAGAGAAATCAGGAGGAACCCGAAAATGTCAATACGATTGTTAGCCAAGACAGTTAATATGAGTCCCAGAACAATGAGAAGAGTTGTCAAAGAAGACCTAAAGATGTCCTCTTTCACCCTCCAAAAGAGACAGACTCTGTCAGAAGCTGTAAAGAAAAAGAGATTGGAGAGAAGCAAAGCACTTCTGAGAGAATTGAAGTCTGGCACGGCTGGTGAAATTGTTTGGTCTGACGAAAAAAATTTCACAGTGGAAATGGCTCACAACCGGAGGAATGACAGAATAATTGGTATAAGTGCAAAAGACTTCCCATACAACCTAAAAAACTGTCCACAGAACCATAAAACCTGCTTCAGTAATGGTCGGGGCCGCCGTTTCAGAAACTTGGAGATCTCCTTTAATTTTTGTGTAACAAGGCGCCAAAATCAATGCTAAATGTTATATTGAGAATATTTTGACGCCAATGTTGGAGTCAGTTAAGGATCACTTCGGCAATGACACTCTATGGACATTTCAGCAAGACGGGTGCGACTTCACATACTGCAAATGCCACTCAAAACTGGTGCCATGACCATCTTCCACGGTTTTGGTCCAAAGAAATGTGGGCCTCCCTGCTCCCCAGATGTTAATCCTATGGACTTTTCGGTATGGTCCATTCTTGAATCAAAGGCCTGTGGTAAATTCCATCGCAGTGTGGATGATTTAAAGCGTTCGCTTCAGAGATCTTGGAAGGATTTATCGCACGAAAGTTCGAGATTAAATTACATTATAAGAAAAAAGAAGCTATAGCCCATACACGTAAATCCAGAAACTTAGTGTGACGTCACGACTTGATCATTCTACTAGATTGAATGCAAAAAATAAATATAATTACTTATCGCCATTCTTGTTCATTCTGGAGTGTTCCAGAGGTGCCAACTTATGAGATGTCCACCTGCATCGGCCGTTAACTTAAGCATTCAGTTCGCCATTTGCATTCGGCGCGTTAACATGCGTGTGTGTTTTCCTGCTCCCCTAGGTTTAAAGTCTAGTTGTGCGTGCACAGTGTTTAAGATCGATTGAATTCGGTTTTCATTCAAGCCTAGATGTTCTCGTATACAGATAAGTGTTTTTATTATAGCTTTTCTTTTAGTTCTATAGGATATACAATTTTAGCCACTTTTGCTCGTTATTATAAATTTTAAAAAAATTACATATCTCGCGTGGTACTTGATAACAGGCCTTGCTGATAGTTTTTAAGTGAGCCAGTTAACTACTAACTAGTTATAGGTTGTATGCCTATAGTCTCTTTCCAATAATTTCACAGACAGGGGAACTTCGATAACCCCCCTGCTGGACCGAAGACAAACCCTAGAAATTCGTGACTAGGGTAAATCTAGTTAGTTAGTTCGAAGCCGGTATTTCGAGACCGTGCTTACACTGCAAATATACGCTATATCGTGTATAATTAACTCACTTAATATTTTCGTCCCAAATTTACGGTGACTACTAACTAGCTATAGGCTTAGCTATGCCTATAGAGTCTCTTTCCCAAATTTCACATTGTGAAATTCTTCTCTACTAAGAGAAAAATTATAGACAGGGGAATTTCGATAACCCCCTGCTAGGATTGATGACTAAAACTCTTAAGAATTCGTGACTAGAGTTACTAGTTAGAATAGATAAAGCCGGAAATTCGTGACAGTGCTTAAACTGGATATTTCAAAAAATATGATAGGGTCACATAGGTGAATTGCGGCTCCCAAATTACATTGAAGTGTTGCATTGATATCAAAAGAAGCGCGGTGAATGATATAATTTATTAATATTATTTTTTAACGTGTTTTGAAACCATGATGTTTCTTTTGTTAGAGGCCGCAGTTAGTTAGCGTGCCGCAATTTACCTGCTTGACCCTATATCTAGTAACTATTTAACTCTCTTAAAATTTTCGTCACAAATACTTTTATCAAAACATTCATGCTGATAAAGTAAGTTGGTATTTTGATGGGATTACCGAATAGTAGCTGATATCTTACGTTTAACTATCATGAGGCTTTATAAAATTTAGGAAGACCAAGTGCAACAGTGTTCATTACCCCTTTTGCGGTACAAAATCAGTATCATGTGTTTTTAGTGCAGAATTTCCGCCAAACCTCTATAAACAACATAGCTAGATCACAAGTGGTATATTTCTTGAGTAGACCGAAAATTGATCCCATGCAATTTAATGATGTAAATTATTAATATAAAGTTTTCTTATAATACTGGATTATCTATAGTGAAATCGCTTGCAGTAAAGAGTATTAGTTATTGAATTAGTGCGGGTATCCTGGATACCAATTAAAATAAAAATTAAATAAGACTAACCACTCCCATGTACAAATGATCTTGGAAGTTTCTTCTGTTTTGAATTTTGAAAAATTATTTCCCTCTGGAAGGTATTGCTTTTAGAATTTCAACCTATTAATTAATGAGATACGGTACAAGCTCAATGATCTATACATCAAGTTCCAACTTTCAAAGTTATGGATGTATAAAGATTTTGTATCATGAAAGAGACTATTTCAATTACTTTATACACCACGTGTGGGAAATGATGAATTCCTGATTAAATGAGGTATTTTAATGTCAATTCAAATTCTGTCTATATTTAACCTTCGAAGAGTAGCTACATGGATTAGATTTCGTGGAGAGTCTAATCAACTCTGTAAGTTTCCGAAAATCATACAAACAGTACCTATCTATTTCAAAAATAGGTAGACGGATTGAAGTAATTATGGAAGAGGCAGGAATCGACATTGCTAATTTTAATCTCTGCACCTGTGCAGCAGCTGCCTGTTCTTTCTTGAACCATAATATTACCATTGACGATATTCAAGGTCGCAGGCTGGGCCAACGTTACAATTTTCTAATGCTCTTATCTTAAATTCATACTTGAAAATTGGTTTGTCTCATCTTTTGCTGCGTTCTTTAAAATCTCATAAGTTGGCACCTCTGGAACACTCCAGAATGAACAAGAATGGCGATAAGTAATTGAACAGTTACCCAAGGCTTACCTGTAAGGTGAAGAATTACTTCGGAACCCATTCTTGTTCATTTTTCTGGAGTGTTCTTTCCCGCCCGAACACTCCAGAAATACACAACAATACTGAATGCTCAAGTTAACGGCCGATGCAGGTGGACATCTCATAAGTTGGCACCTCTGAAACACTCCAGATAAATGAACAAGAATGGCTTCCGAAGTAATTGAAGTCACCCTTCACCTTACAGGTAAGCCTTGGGTAACTTTCAATTATAAGTTTTGTTGACATCTGATAAGCATGGAGAAAATATATGTATTAATTACCATACAACGGAAGTAAATAATAAATAAAAGTATTTTATGTACAAACTCAATCAATATATATGTAAAGGGTTTAACTTACCTATTTTGTTACATATGTAAGTAAACCACCATAAAAATATCATTCATGAACACAAGTTGCATGATGGGATTAAATATATCCCACCTTGTAATGCAGCGTATTATTTTCATTTACATTCAGTACTATTGAGTTTAATAATATAATGATAAAAACTACCTATGCAACTTGGTTCTTTTTTATTCTCAAATCTTATGACTCAAAGAATTGAAGTCTGTTTCGGAACCAAAAACTATCGCTTACACCAAAAGGAAGTTAAATACAAGGGACTCGAAGATGCTGTCAGAAAGGAGAGTGGCTCCATGAACAAATTCATCTTCCACGATTCGTTGTTCAAGCTCAGGTATGCAGACAAGCAGTTACTTAATTAAAAAGAATGTGGATTGGGAAAGATGGAAGAAGAAAATGAGTAGGTAAATAAAACCTAAATTCCTACCTAGCAACAACTTTAAGAGGAAAATGAGAAGAGATAGTAAATGAAGCATGCTAGCCAACCTTAGCATTATCCTCTAAACTAGAAAGTAGTGTTAAAAATGAGTTGTGATTAAAACAATTAAGATAGTTAAACCTTTTTAATTTACCTTTTAATATAAATTTAATAAAATTGAATGAGAAGCCAACTATAAAAAATGTTTTCATAAATCTCAACAATTGCGACAATTAGTAAACAATATGTTTTCAGAAATAAAATATCATCACTATTGGTAAATAATTTGTTATCAAAATTGTGATAGCTACAAACAGAACAGAAAACATAGCCTCCCTCGACTTACTCGATTAGCACTGAACATTGGAGGAGGGGCATACAACCCGATTGCACCAAGTGGCAGGGGTGCATTGGGGGAAGACACGCCCATGGCGCCACTTTTTGGCATCTCTTTTCCTTGCAAGGCATGCTACCTGCATACCTGTAAGCGGCGTTTACACTATCAGTTTTGACTGTGGACGTCAGTGTCTCACACCTCTCCACCCCAACTCCATTCTTGTAGTTTCGGTGATTGACGTTCAGACTATAAACAGTTGGTCAGTGTTGCTGAACGACACACATTGGCTTTAGTCACCAGAGAATATATATATTTAAGATTTTTTATGTTTTATATTTGTTTATATTTTAATTGTACTACAGAAAATTCATTTAGTTATCACAATGTTACTTAATGAAATAGCTTATGTAAATTGAAAATGATCTTGATTATCAATGTTCATCTTAAAATTTGACTACAATATCAATAATTAAAAATAATTCAATGCGTTACAGTTACATTAATATATATTAACTGAGAAATTATTGTGAAATGTTTCTCGTTCATCCTATTTTATTTAAATAAATAAAATCCATTTCTCACAATAATCTATGATCTCTTGCGGTGAATTTTTCAGTATTATTTATGTTAAAAAATTTAAACTATAATTAATAAATTGATACACATTAGTTCATATCATAAAAATATGAAAAAAAGTCTAAATAAAATTAGGAATACTATCGCACACTATCCTTCATCATCGATCTGTGGTGTGTGACTGACAAGCCCTCAACTGGTCAACCTATTGCTAGCATTGACAGATTTCATAGCGAGGACGAGATGAAGAGAGCAACTTTTGTGGTGGGGAGGGAAAGTTGTGATTGACACTCACCTCCACAGTCAAAACTGATAGTATAAACGCCGCTTTATACTCAGAGGCACAGGCTCTCTTGAAGGCTATTTTGTCAGCCAATAGTTTCGTGCGGTGCTATCTTCTTGTTGCTCTCTTTTTATTGATACTGCTTCATTTAACTCTATTTCACCATGGGGCATTTCTGGTTTATAGAGTTCTTTTCGTTTGAGGTATAGTTTTATGTGAAGCTCTTGAAATAGTTTTAATTATGTATTCATTTATTTCATCTATACTGTTGAAGCTATTGATTGAGGCATCCAAGGTTGCATGTAATGAAAATTCATCCTAGTCAGCTCGATCAAAAATGTATCGAGGTGTTGATAGGTTTATTATGGTTGAAGGTGATGAAAACTGGATAGTGATCGCTATAGTGTAAGTCGTCAGAAACGGTACACCCTGCCTCAGCTTTCAAGTCAGATGAACAGGGAGAGAGAGAGGTCGAACATGAGAGAGTATTGAACGTGCAAATGTGGGGTGTAGGTCATAAGCCCCCATCCCCCCCCCCTGTTTTCAAATCCTTATTTACCTATATTATTTAATCCTTATTGACACTTGTAGTTCATTACTGATTAGACATAAAATATATGTATATCGGGGGGCGTGCCGCCCCCCAGACCCCCCTGCCAGGTCATTAAACAGTCATGAAGTGTGCAGTACAACAAACTAGCGGATACAACACACTACATTAGCAGCTCTCAGTTATTTCTATCTAAGTAGTTCTTCATTTGTTAACTAGGTAAATAAAGATTAAAAAAACAGGGTGAGAGGGGTCTCGTGACCGGGGGGCTCTTGACCGTACCCCGCAAATGTGTTGGTAATCTGGTATTGAGGAGCTGCATGAATTCTGTAGAAGCAAAGATTCCAGTAAGCTTCCCTTGACATTAGTTGTAGAGTGACCCCCACGTGGGACATCGAGCACTGAAATCTCAAAGTAATAAAAAAGCGTGGAGGGAGTTCCGATAAAAAGTTTGTATTTCAGTTACGATGTTGGTGCTTGGTGGGAGATGAAGGCTGCATATTGTGATGAGTTTATGGAGTTGACATCTGATGGCAAGTGCCTGAAGGTTTTTGATGAGCTCAAGTTGAGTATGGGCAACTGTATTCTTTACTAGTATGGCAACAACACCATGTTGGATGTGATTGTCTCTAACATGTCTGAAGCTTCTCTTATATAATGAAAATCTTATGGGGGTGAAGGCATTAGAATTCGTTGGCAGACCATTATTATATGGTTGAGTTTCATATAATAATGATCGTAAATGATGGTAGTTTGTTCGATATCCTCGAATATTCAATTGAAAAATCACAGTAGATGAAGAGTTTCGGAGTAGTGATTGGCTATTGTGTATCATCTATTGGTTTGCAGTTTGTCTGTTTTAGCCACAATATGGTATCTTGAGAGAGGATGGAGGGTATTGTTACACGCAGTTGTCTCCCTGTAGACACAAGCATATTGGATGATATTTTTTAGTAGAATCTTCAGTTTGCCAAAATGTGTTCTGAACGATTGAAGGTTCCACTGAATTATAAAAGTTGTTGCTAGGCTGGGATTGGTATTATGAGGGAGGGGTTCTTATTATTTATACATCGATAAATTAGTTTCTGAAAGGTCTTTCTTTTGGATTATGGTTATGTTTTGAAGAATTTGTTACTAGAATTAAGTACTTAGATTGGCCAGATTTATTTGGACCATGTTTAGGTTAGTCAGAGAGCTTCTGGGAATAGGTTGGGATGGACTGCCAATTATTATTTTCTTACTCTCTATATTGTTCATGTTTTCGTTAGAGCTTTTGTAGTTACTACTTTTATTTATGCTGTTGGTTTATTTTCTGGTATCCTCTGGGGTACAACTTTTGGTCGTACGGCTTGGTTTCTTTCAGCAGGTTTGGAGGCTAATGGGTTTGGTTTGTTGGGGTATCTTAATCATCAGAAGACATTGGTATCTGGGTCTCTGGAATAGTGGCAAGATTTTCAAACTTATTTCTTGTATATATTTCATTTGGGGTTTCATTTTTGTTAGTGATATGATGATATCTCTGGCTTAGTTTCTTACCACTATGGAGTAGCTGACACCTTGTTCTATATATCGTTCTTTTACTTTTTCTGCCGCTTCTCATTTACTTATATGCTCTCTTACTTGGGTTGATAAGACTGTGTGGAATTTATAGTCTGAGAAATTTTTGTCAGTTGGTCTTATGATTGTCTTTGCAATTGATGCATGATGGTTCATTTTCACATTTAGCTAGACTGCCAAGGTATGTCTCTCTTGGCAGCGGCTTATACAACTTCCTTGTTCTTTTCTGCACCAATTTTTTAGCGTGACCCAATCGTAAGCATTTCGTGCATCTCATTGGTTTTGGTATATATGGTTCTATTATTTCATGCATCTCATTGGTTTTGGTATATATAGTTCTATTATTTCATGGTGCCATTCTGCTAGTTTCGCGACTCGTGGGAGTTTTGATCAAAAGAAATTAAAGAAGTATTGTGCGTCTCGTCTAGGGTTCCATTGGGAGTTCTCTTGAATATTTTTATCTATTTTCACTACATTCTGTTTGGCAAGGTGCATTGTTAAGTCTTTTATTGTGTTTTGTAACACAATAGTAGACTTAACAATGCACCTTGCCAAACAGAATGTTGTAAAAATAGAATAAAATGAAGAAAAGAATACGTGGGAGTCCGGTGAATTCTGTATGGTTTGCCTTTCTTCTTTTCGTCCATTAACAGTTCTCATGACGTAATATTAGAGCCAATTTTATCGTTTGTGTACTTGTCAGCTTGAATCACATTCAGTTTAGTCGCTATGTCAACACCAGGGAAAGTGATGACATGGTATTTGCATTACTTATGAGTAGGGTTGTGACACAGCATATTTTGCATATGCTTTTCTAAAATGCATATGCTTATTAGATTGGCATAAGCAATTATAAATATGCATTTAGCAATATACATTACTAATTTGCATATATGCGTTTAGTAATATGCATATGCATTTACCAATATGCATATGCATTTATCAACATGCATATGCAATTATAAATATACATATGCGTTTAGCCATATGCATATGCATTTACTAATTTGCATTTACTAATATGCATATGCATTTACCAATATGCATATGCGTTTCTCAAAGAGCATAAAACCTGTTGCATATGCAGTATATTTCCCAGTGCATATACTGCATATTTGGAAATGCAAATTGTCACATCCCTACTTATGAGTTCCATCGAAAATCATTTCGAATGATATTAATTTTTCTATTTCTTTTAGTTTTCTGTCCTTCTTTTCTTCCTCAGTTAAGCAAGGAGCATAAGGTTCGGTAGTAGAGGAGTTTCAGGTACTAGGGTCCGTATAGGAGGGGTTTGATAAACCCCCCCCCCCCCCCCCGCTATTTTTCGATAGTATCATAAGTCGGGTTATGACATTGCATATTGTGCATATGCATGTATGCAAATTTAAAAATCCATATGCAAATGAGAAAGTGCATATGCTCTTCAAAATGCATATGCAATTGAAAAAGTATGCATGCATTTAAAATACATAAAAAATTAAAAAAGTTTATATGCTAAATTAATTGCCCTAATAGAAGTAAATATAAAATGAACTGAAATAGACACTTCAGGCAAACGATCATTTTAGTTTTGTTAAAAGAAATACCACTATTTCCGATTTTCGGTCATTCATAAATAGGGTTATGACAAAATTCTTTATGAAAGTCACTTTACCATTTTAAAATTTTATTACGCACAAACCAAAAGTGATAAAAATCTTTAGCAAACGGCAAATGGAAGAAGAACAATTAAAGATTTAGTGGATATGAACCAAAATCACTATACCACATCAGATTGCAAATATTTCAAACATACTTTTTAATGTGTGAAATCGTAAGCCTCTAGAAATGACTAAGTTCAACATGGATGAGATAGCCGCAATTGTTGAATATTACTTTCAACAAAATGGATCATTTGCTGGAATAATCCTCAGTAAGGAGATGTTCTATCAGAAATGTTAATATGAGTCCATCTAAAGTTCTAAACCCTGTATTCTTGCCTTGGCAGAAAAATTCAGACTGACAAAGAGCGAACTGGAACATCGAAGTCATTTCGCACTGAAGTTATTCAGCGTTTGAATCTTAGTGTTACAGAAGACAACACAAAATCCACGAGAAAGCATAGTACTCAAATAAAATTGTCTTGTACGTCACTACGGTGCATATTAAAGGATCTAAAATTAATTCTTACAAAATTCATTTAATACCAGAATAACAGGACACAGACCACCAAAAGCGAGAAGAATTAGCACGATCATTCATGAATTTGGCAACTGACTAATTATTCATCACATTCAATAATGCAGATGAATCTTCTATTTATCTCAGTATAATACACGTGAATGAACAGAACTATAGATTTTTTAACTGAGTTAATGCCCAAATTGTTCATGAACAGCCATTCCATCCACAGAAAGTAACTGTTTGGGGCGGATTATCAAGCTCTAAATTCATTGGGCCATATTTCTTTGAAGATGATGGAAGGACTGGTACAGCTTAAATAATAATGGAAGCCATTTGAATATTTTTATATAATAAATATATTAAATTTATTCTTTCATTTACAGTTTACTATGAATATATATCTGTTATAGTTTTTGCGTACTAAAATTTTAAAATGGTAAAGTATATGCTAACCCGGTATATGCTTTTTATGCCTTAAAATATTCTTTTTATGCTTAAAATATGCTTTTTGTACGTTCAGGTTAGCTTTAAATGCTCAATGAGGTGCGTTCAGGTTAGCTTTATTCGTTCTAATTTCTGTGAAATATGGCTAATTCTATCTGAAAATTTTCATTGATGGTATATTTATATAGAAGGCAGGGTATGAAACAATGTCAAATTGAGACAGTTTATTCTGTATGAGGTAACCAAAATAATAAATGGTAAAGATTTTTATTTAGCAATTTCAATTAGACATCAATCTATAATAATAAATAAAATAAAAATCATAGTAACCTAACATACACAAAAAATAAAATAAGCATTTATTACATTAGATGATCGTTTTTTTTTTAATTCTCAAAAATGAATCCACGTCTGTTATCTGCTAATACAGATTTGTAAACAGAAAAAATCCTTTCAGCTTCTCTAGTTATAACTGGTGCGTAGCTGTATGCAATGAATTCAGAGCTGGAGAGTTCTTTGATGAATTCTCTGTCGGTTGTCTTCAATTTCCCAGATAAAATGGAGCTGATTTCTTTCACAATTGAGAAACCTTCGTTTTTTTTTTGTTAATATACTGCATCAAAATGGCGTTGGTTGGACATTTTTTTAAGATTTTGTTCAACTTAATAAATTCACAGCAGATTCCACAACTTCTCAATAGTCATAGGCAATAGGGAAAAGTTCGCTGCTATAAAGGATAAGCCAATCTTCAATTCGACATTATTCAGAAGCTCCTGGCATTCAAAAATATTTTCCTTATCGTTTGCATCAAGAGACATGACAAAATCAGTCATTTTTTCGATGTGAGTGGAATGATATTTGGCCGCTTGCAACCAAGTTCCCCATCTTGTAATCACAGGCGAAGGTGGTAAAGGTATTCCAGGACAGATTTCTCTGAATTTCTCAACTCTTCTCGGTACTTTCAGGAACACTCTTTGCAGCACTAATAAGCCTATTAACATCTGTATAATTAGCACTAACTAATTCTGCAATCCATGAGCAATGCAAGTGACGTGTATCATTTTAGGATATAAAACTTGCAACCCACTCATTGCTTTGCTCATGTATGGAGCTGCATCAGTTGTGACAATCAAAATATTCTAATAAAGGATTTGGTTGGGCTAGTACTCTGAGGGAATAGTAGAAAAATGCTGCTATTGTGGAATGGTTGACAGATTGCAGCATTGCCATGTTCCCAAGGTAGAATTTGTTTCGTTCATTCTCTTATCCCAATATACCAAATACGAAACAGGCCACACATCTCTGCTCTACATCACAGGTTTCGTCTAATGACACCCACAGTTTTTTTTCCCAGCGACTTAGTTTTGTAGAAATTGAAATGTGCCGTTATAGATATGCTGAACATGGTACTTTCTAAGAGTACTTTGATCTGGTATCTTATTTCCTGTGTATTTTTCCAAGAAATCGGAGAATGGTGCAGAACTCAATTTTTTCAAAGGAATATCTGCAGATAATAGGGCTTTACAAAGAGCATTATTGAAGGTAAAGGTTTTCAGCGTGGATTTACTTCTGGTCTTGAACTTCTTCGTCTTTAGGAATAGTATTTAGAAATTCATTTACATTATTCTCTTGGAATCTCAATATATTCTCTGTTCTTTTTAGTTTTCAGATGCTGCAAGATTCTCGATTTCTTCAAATTCAGGATCTGAAAAACGGGATGAGCAACTCTTAAAACCTAATAATTATTTAGTGAATTGATTAATATATAATATGAATGACTAGCCAACAAAATATCCTACAACCTAACATCACAAAATCGAACATTAAAGTAAAAATCAATATAGCAATATGTTTTGGCTATAAATATAAAGGGTCTTTCCCATTGACGACCCCCACCAAATTGAATTTAAATTAATTTTTTATTAAGAACTTCTGTCCATAGAATCCGAAAATCAAAACCGTTTTTTGTAGAAACTAATACTTTTTGAGATATGAGGGCTTGAAGATATTTATTTCCTATGTATTACTGAAGAATTGAGAACTTTGAAAAAACATTTATCAGTATTGAAGTAATAAATGGAAAATATCACAGAAACTGGAATTATTCAATATATGTGTTTAGGGGGGAGCGTGCTGCCCCCTCCCCCAAGCCATCCTGCCAGGTCATTAATCAATCATGAAGTGTGCAGTACAACAAACTAGCAGATACAACAAACTACATTACTGTTTCATGCCTAAAATATATATTGTTTGAGTAATTTCAATGAAAACAAGAGTATTTTCAAAGTTCTTAATCCTTCAGTAATACATAGGAAACTATTACGTGCACTCATTAGAGCGGAAAACTTCGCCGCCGCTTATCAGTTTGCTACAAAAATCTAATAAACTGGATAATAAACAATCGTCCCACCAAGTTTCATGCAAAATAATTCAATACTTTTTGAGTTATAAATCCCAAAATTCTACCAGATGGTTCGTGGACATTGTCCAATCGTCCTATCAAATTTCAGACAATTTGGTTGAACACTTCTTCAGTTAAGCGAATAACAAGATGATAAATAGTTGGGAATTGATGACTCTGCTGGCTTTTTAAAGTTTAATAACACGATATTTCGATCCGTTTTCTTGGATCATTTTCAAGTAAAATAATAATTTCATAGAGAAACCTAACAATATGTACTTATTATATGCCACTAACAAGTAGCCTGTCTACGTAAATTATTAAGAAACTAAAAATAAATCATAAATAATATTGAACATATACAGAGTGGGGCGTAAGTTTGGAAGCAAATGAAAGTGCATATTATAATCCAACGAAAAATATATTTAATAATTTACAGTTATGTATTATTACATAAAAGTTTTAAGAATTCAAAAATCATAAATTTATTCAAAATGTCCCCCCTTGTTTTTAATAACAGCCTCAAATCTCCTCCGAACTCCTCCTACTGCGGCACGCAACTGTTCTTGTGAAATTTCCTTCCAAGATCTCTGGAACGAACGCTTTAAATCATCCACACTGCGATGGAATTTACCACAGGACTTTAATTCAAAAATGGACCATACCGAAAAGTCCATAGGATTAACATCTGGGGAGCAGGGAGGCCACATTTCTTTGGACCAAAACCGTGGAAGATGGTCATGGCACCAGTTTTGAGTGACATTTGCAGTATGTGAAGTCGCGGCCGTCTTGCTGAAATGTCCATAGAGTGTCATTACCGAAGTGATCCTTAGCTGACTTCAACATTGGCGTCAAAATATTCTCAATATAACATTTAGCATTGATTTTGGCGCCTTGTTCCACAAAAATTAAAGGAGATCTCCAAGTTTCTGAAACGGCGGCCCAGACCATTACTGAAGCAGGTTTCATGGTTCTGTGGACAGTTTTTTGGTTGTACTGGATGTCTTTTGCACTTATACCAATTATTCTGTCATTCCTCCGGTTGTGAGCCATTTCCACTGTGAAATTTTTTTCGTCAGACCAAACAATTTCACCAGCCGTGCCAGACTTCAATTCTCTCAGAAGTGCTTTGCTTCTCTCCAATCTCTTTTTCTTTACAGCTTCTGACAGAGTCTGTCTATTTTGAAGGGTGAAAGATGACATCTTTAGATCTTCTTTGACAACTCTTCTCATTGTTCTGGGACTCGCATTAGCTGTTTTGGCTAACAATCGTATTGACCTTTTCGGGTTCCTCCTGATCTTCTCTCGGGCACATTTTATCAGTTGTTTGGTGCGTTGTGAGCGTGGTCTACCACTTCTTGGACGATCAGTCAAGTCTCCTCTCTCATTAAAACGCTTCACACACTTCCAAACAGTCGATCTCGCTATTGAGAGAGTCTTTGAAATGCCAGAATCTGACTTCCCGGCACGGTGTAAGCTATTATGGCTTCTCTTTTGTCTGAAATTTTTGAATTGACTAAATTTTTGTAAAAAATAACACTGCCACTTCATAATGTAGTGTCTCTACTATAGTTCAAACCCTATCACCTACTTAGGAACTTATTTTTAAGAATTATATTAATGTTTGAAAAATTGCTTCCAAACTTACGCCCCACCCTGTATAAAAAGTCTATAATAATTGTAAGCTGAAAATTATTAGAACTATCTACTTATATTATTAGGTACTACCTATAGTAATTTCACCAAGACGAGAATTAATAAGAAACTAATATTAATCAATAAAAACATACCTAAATTATAACATAAAATAAATCCAATTATAATACAAAAACTGAAAATTATTAAAATTATCTACCTATACCTAACAAATTATCTTACATCACTGAATTATTTCCCTAATCACACTTTTCTATTGGTCTGGTACATCCAAACTCCTATTCACATTATTCCTATCAACTAAAGTATAACTAGCTTCTACAAATAAACGAGTGTGAGTTTCCTTAGCCCCACATAAAACTTCGACGTCATCCCATTTCATATCTTTATGTCCTGTATTTTCTAAATGTTTGTAAATCATAGAATTTTGGTCGTGATTCCTAATATTTCTCTGGTGTTCCTTAAGCCTTATCTCTAATTCCCGTCCTGTCTCTCCTGTGTATTTAGTATTGCAGTCAGTGCAATCTAGTTGATAGACTATCTGTGAATTCTACAGTTTATCCCTTTTATCCTTCATTTTAAATAGCGGTTTCCTTAGCGTATTTGATGACTTGTTTGATAGTTTTATTTTATATTCCTTTAGTAATTTGCCCTCTTTCTCTGATACTCCTTTAATATAAGGAGTTGACACATAATTAAAATTAACTTGATCTGAATCAGGAACAGGAATCAAGTTAACTTTAGTATCATTTATAAATTTCCTTGGATAGCCATTCTCTTCTAATTGTTCATTTATCTTCCTGTTTTCCAAATTCAATTTTCCATTAGTACAAATTTTCTGAGCTCTTGATTTAAGTGATAATATGACGTTTCTTTTATGAGTTGAATGGTGGTAAGATTCGTAATCTAAGTATCTACCTGAGATAGATGGTTTCCTATAAACATCAAAGGCTAGTTGTCTATCTTGTTTAATTTCAATATCCAGATCTAGAAATGCAATCCTGCTGTTGACTTGTTTTTCATAAGTGAATTGAATATTGTTATTAATTGAATTAATATGGTCCTGCATTTGAATTTCATTGTTCATTGGTAAAGCTGTGATGCAGTCGTCTACGTATCTGTTCCAAAAGAGGGGTTGAATAGGAGGTAGATCTAAAAGTTATTTTTCTATATATTGCATTGTGATTTCACTGATGACTACCGACACTGGGGATTGGTAGACCACAAATTTGTTGATAAAGTTGATTGTTGTAAAGGAAAGTATTTGCAGTTAAACATAATTTCACCAGAGAAATGATCTCTGCTTTTGATAGAAGAGTTCTATTCATCAATTCGTCGTCTTCATCTAGTGCGTGGTTGATACATTGAATTGCAAGGTCATGTGGAATAGAAGTGAAGAGGTTTTTAATGTCGAAAGATATCAGTTCATAATTTGGTGGAATGGTCTCTGTAGCTAATTTCTCTTTAGTTTCGTAAGTGTTCTTTAGTTTATGATCAAATTTATTTGTAATTGGGGTCAAAAGCTCAGAAATGAATTTTGCTAGATTATAAGTTGGAGAATTAACGAAGGAAACAATCGGGCGGATAGGCAAAGAGATGATAATTAAATAAATGCCATCAATAATTTAACCTTCCAGCATTCTGCGAAGGTAATAAATAAATTTAAGCCCTCATATCTCAAAAAGAATTAGTTTCTACAAAAAACTGTTTTGATTTTCGGATTTTATGGACAAAAAATTAATTTAAATTAAATTTGGTGGGGGTCGTCAAATGGGAAAGATCCAATTTAAAATATAATTTCAGATATTGGTTTCCTTCTTGGAAATCTTAGTAAATTTATGAAATGAAGAGCGAGTGACCCGACAAAAAAAGTATCCATCCTTTTGTTTTTCTAGAGCTTTCGAATAAATCAATATTCATCATCAATATCCTAATTTTGACTAATTTTAAACAAAATAAGTAGAAAATTAATAAAGTTACCTAACTAATTAACAAATAATAAAGAAAAACCATAGAAAAATAATAAGTTATTAACCCAAAATAGCTAAATTAAATAAACTCGCTTGTTCATTGAACGATGATGACTGTTTATGATATATAATTGCATATAGATTCCAATAACGAATAATCACACTGGTTTGAAGTTTCCATTTTTTTTTTCTTCCTTAATTGGGTGATTATAATCGGAAGAATGGTTACGAATTGAACTATATGGTTGGGAGCTATAGGCTATAGGGATTATTAGTTCTAAAGGATATTCCCTTATGCTGAGAAATTCTCACCTTTAACTGCATCATAGTCTCACCAATGTAGGTGACTGGCACTGTCCACATTAGTATTTATAATGAGACCAGAAGACAGTAAAAGTGGGATTATATCTTTATAAGGGAAAAATGACCGATAGTGGTTGCATATTTGAAAACAAAATTTAGTTTAACTTGGGAATAAAATTTTTAAAGTAATGAATTAAGTCCATTTTTACATTTTGAGGATAACGATTACCAGAGAAAAAATTACGCAAGTGTGATAAGATAATTCGGCATCAAAATCTACATAATTCGAGCAAATCGCATACGCTCTATGAACAAGACAAGTAATTAAATCAACTTTATAAGATGTCGGTATGAAAGAATCAAATCTTAATCCCAATCCTGTGAATGTCTTTTTACGATAAACTTTAGTGGAAAAACTATTATCAATACGATTAATGTCAACATCTAAAAAATTTAGAGAGTTATTTTTCTCAATGTCCGAAGTGAATTTAATATTAAAATGCTTAGTGTTCAAATAGTTATGAAATAGATTTATATGAGAATGATCAGAAAACAGTAGGAAGATATCATCTACGATAAAATTTAGGTTTAAATTCTAAGGATAATCATCTAACCATCGTTTTTCATGAAAACATAGACATTCGCAAGAGTGGGGACCAAGAGGATTTCCCATACCTACACCATCAAATTGGGAAAAATAACTCGTCATCGAAAAGAAAGAGGGCATTCTTAACAGCGAGCTCAAGTAACTGCTTGTAGAAACAGGAAGACAAACTGGGAGACACCATTGGATCCGAATAGAGAGACGAAGTAGCAATTTCTATGGTTTCATCCAAAGATATATTAGTGAACAAAGATTTGATGTCGAAGCTTGAATTAATGAATTTGAATTCCTGATTCTAGTAATTTCTTGAACAAAGAGAAAGAGTCCTGAACCGTACATTGATGGGTTTTAGGAAAAGTAAAAGAAATTTTGCAAGATTTTATCCTGAAGTTCCTATAGCCGAACGAATAGGACGTAGTGGTGCCCCAATTTTGTGTAATTTTGATAGTCCATAAGGTACTCCTAGTTTAGATCCTGAACAGTGCAAATAATCACATTGCTCAACATTTCTTCTTTCTTGTTTTTTTTTAGTGGCTAATCTGTTAATTTTGTCTTCTTGTTAAATTTTTTCTTTTAAAGCAATCTTCTTGAACCATTTTAAATTTGATCGATCTTCTAAAATACCCTACCAATGATAGAAACTCTAGAAAATAAAAGGATGGAAACTTTTTTTGTTATGTCACCCGCTCTTCATATCATAAATTTAAAATATAAGTTATGCGAATAATCGTATTATTTTCTCATCTTTATACTACAAAACTTGCATTGTAGAGCGCCATTGACATCTTCAAAATCAGTATATTTCAGAGAGTAATTTGTTCGCAGTCTTCCTTGATCAACTACAGGCATGTTTACAATAGGTATAGCGTGACTCAAAATGGCAGCTAATCAAAGCAGTTATGTCAAGTTGTTAACTGTTTATTAAAATTATTACTATTAATTAGTAATTAATTACCTATAAGGCGATTAATTGATCGCCTTATAGGTTCCAATGATTCAGTAAGGTATTTTCCTGAACTAGTTTTTTTTAAATTGATATTTGTTAAATCATTCAATAAAACCCCCCCAAAAAAGTTTTTGTTTCATTTGCAGTCACTTGGACTATTTGATTAGCTAAAAGCATATTTTTCTTTTTGAGAATATTCTTTAATTAAAAAAATATTCTTTATTGCTAAAAAGCATAAAGAATAATTCTTTAAGCCAAAATAATATTGTCACGACCCTATTCATAAACCATATATATTAAGGCATATACGGATAGCGAAAGCACCGTGAACTTTGTTCTAGCATTAAATTTCATTCCGGTAATATCCTTTTTGTTTTGGGTTTTCACCTTCATTCTTTTCACTTTCTTCCTATTATTCTTAGGGGACGGTAGGCTTCGATGGGCAGAACTAACTTTAAATTACTCTTAT
>CANNZV010006023.1:0-21471 GCA_947561585.1 Caprella mutica
ATCACAGTGACTCTTTTCTCTGATAGTACAACATCACAGTGACTCTTTTCTCTGATAGTACATCATCACAGTGACTCTTTTCTCTGATAGTACATGCTCACAGTGACTCTTTTCTCTGATAGTACATCATCACAGTGACTCTTTTCTCTGATAATACATCATCACAGTGACTGTTTTCTCTGATAGTACATCATCACAGTGACTCTTTTCTCTGATAGTACATCATCACAGTGACTCTTTTCTCCGATAGTACATCATCACAGTGACTCTTTTCTCTGGTAGTACATCATCACAGTGACTCTTTTCTCTGATAGTACATCATCACAGTGACTCTTTTCTCTGGTAGTACATCATCACAGTGACTCTTTTCTCTGATAGTACAACATCACAGTGACTCTTTTCTCTGATAGTACATCATCACAGTGACTCTTTTCTCTGATAGTACATCATCACAGTGACTCTTTTCTCTGGTAGTACATCATCACAGTGACTCTTTTCTCTAATAGTACATCATCACAGTGACTCTTTTCTCTGATAGTACAACATCACAGTGACTCTTTTCTCTGATAGTACATCATCACAGTGACTCTTTTCTCTGATAGTACATCCTCACAGTGACTCTTTTCTCTGATAGTACATCATCACAGTGACTCCTTTCTCTGATAGTACATCATCACAGTGACTCTTTTCTCTGATAGTACATCATCACAGTGACTCTTTTCTCTGATAGTACATCATCACAGTGACTCTTTTCTCTGATAGTACATCATCACAGTGACTCTTTTCTCTGATAGTACATCCTCGAAGTGACTCTTTTCTCTGATAATACATCATCACAGTGACTCTTTTCTCTGATAGTACAGTGACTCTTTTCTCTGATAGTACATCATCACAGAGACTCTTTTCTCTGATAGTTCATCATCACAGTGACTCTTTTCACTGATAGTATATCATCGCAGTGACTCTTTTCTCTGACAGTACATCATCATAGTGACTCTTTTCTCTGACATTACATCATCACAGTGACTCTTTTCTCTGATAGTACATCATCACAGTGACTCTTTTCTCATATAGTACATCATCACAGAGACTCTTTTCTCTGATAGTTCATCATCACAGTGACTCTTTTCTCTGACATTACATCATCACAGTGACTCTTTTTTCTGATAGTACATCATCACAGTGACTCTTATTTCTGATAGTACAGTGACTCTTTTCTCTGATAGTTCATCATCACAGTGACTCTTATCACTGATAGTATATCATCACAGTGACTCTTTTCTCTGATAGTACATCATCACAGTGACTCTTTTCTCTGATAGTACATCATCACAGTGACTCTTTTCTCTGATAGTACATCATCACAGAGACTCTTTTCTCTGATAGTTCATCATCACAGTGACTCTTTTCTCTGATAGTACAGTGACTCTTTTCTCTGATAGTTCATCATCACAGTGACTCTTATCACTGATAGTATATCATCACAGTGACTCTTTTCTCTGATAGTACATCATCACAGTGACTCTTTTCTCTGATAGTACATCATCACAGTGACTCTTTTCTCTGATAGTACATCATCACAGAGACTCTTTTCTCTGATAGTTCATCATCACAGTGACTCTTTTCACTGATAGTACATCATCGCAGTGACTCTTTTCTCTGATAGTACATCATCACAGTGACTCTTTTCTCTGATAGTACATCATCACAGAGACTCTTTTCTCTGATAGTACATCATCACAGTGACTTTTCTCTGATAGTTCATCATCACAGTGACTCTTTTCACTGATAGTACATCATCACAGTGACTCTTTTATCTGATAGTACATCATCACAGTGACTCTTTTCTCTGACAGTACATCATCACAGTGACTCTTTTCTCTGATAGTACATCATCACAGTGACTCTTTTCTCTGATAGTACATCATCACAGTGACTCTTTTCTCTGATAGTTCATCATCACAGTGACTCTTTTCACTGATAGTACATCATCACAGTGACTCTTTTATCTGATAGTACATCATCACAGTGACTTTTTTCTCTGACAGTACATCCTCACAGTGACTGTTTTCTCTGATAGTACATCAATAAATACTCACTTTGGTTTGAAGTTGATCAGTTTTTCCCAGTGGTGTGAATGTGAGTGAGGTGGCATCACTTTATATACCTTTGAGTCAACGTATGACTCATATATTGGAGAAAAAGATTTATAACTCAAAGACAATTAATCGTATTTGCATATTTGTTTTTGTGCTTTAATGATGAACTGAAGTATTGCACCTAAAAGGCATTACTATAAGTATAATGATGCTTAGTATACTTATATTATTATATCGAAATGTTAAATTCAAGAATTGATTCCAAGTTACCCATTGAGCTATACTTAACCACTATTATCATAATTCAAATTCTGTCATTCAGTCATAGTTGTAAATTGTTCCAATATTTCTATAACTTAAAACTCCTAGTTAGAAATCTGTTCGATTCTCAGTAGTAATATGTTGGATCACAATAATTGTGATATAACATAAGTGGTGCCGCTCTATTGCACTATAATATGTGCAGTTCATGTAACGATATTTTTTACCTTTGCCAATAGCACTGCTACATGCATACTATTTTCATAAACATCTTTAACGATAATTCGTATTGAAAATGTAATCAAATTAATCCATTATATTGAGAGTGAATGCGTGTGTTCCCGATAATATAATAATTTATAGTCATATTAGATATTGTTGCTACAAAAATTCATAGTTATTCATATTAGAATTTATGTAGGTAAATTCCTAGTTCACGTCCCCATTTCATTTAGGGACGCAAACTAGGAACCGATCATTTGCCGGAACCGAATTCAACGAAAACTAATTCGTCGAATCCTAATTCGCTGAACCAGATTCTCCGAATACGAATTAGCCGAAACCCAAATTTGTCGAAAACAGATTTGCCGAAAAGTAAATTCGCCAAAATTCTGTCAGGTAACATTTCAATATCAGTGTCTCAAATTGTGCCTTCTTTATTTTTCGTGCTCTGTTTCATATATTCATTCACACAATTGCAATAATTATCCATCGATACTACTAAATATGGATCTTCCATATTGCTCATAATTTGAACAATTCCTGAAAGCCTATATTTCAATTTACATTCTCAATCAAATTATTTATTTAATATAGCATTATTATTAAACTAAATAACCTTCTGTTCTTCCCGCCACCACAATAAACTCTGCTACGCATTCAAGACAACTCGTTTACCTCAAAATATTTATTGTGTATGAAAATATGATAGAAAAAGCTTGAAACTAGGAATGTTAAAACTACTATTTACAATGAATAATTAATACTTATAGAGTAATCATTAATCAAAAAAGCATTCACTCTTCTTATAGATTAAATACGTACTTTAATAAGTGAGAATTCAGTAATTGATCAGATTATTCAATGATTTCATAAAAAGGTCTCCCTCCATCAAGTTTCATTTACTGATCTGAACAATAATATTATCATGGTCATATTGGTCGGTGTTTTGCTAGAAATTCAATGAAGATTCTTATATATACTGTACAATCTTCCAGTGTATCTAAAAAGAATATGGTTATCAACAAAATTAGTGTCAATTTGTCTCTCCTCTACTGAAACATTTAGCTTTTCTGTTTCGTCAAACTGCACCAAAATGACGATATTCATTGCAACGAAACACTTGATCTGAAATTTGTGAGAGAACTAAATATTCTGTTTGAATATATGTTTATAATTTATGTATTTCTTCTTCGATCTTTCCAAAGAAAACAAAAGGAATGTTCTGAACCCTTGATCAGCAGATAGAAGATAAATGAGGCGTAGAAGATTGTTTATAAAATCAGACCCATTTGTATGTCGTTGAACTGGAGACACAAACTGGCGAAGGTTTTCGTTCTGAAATTACATGATTGCTTAGTTATAGGAAAATATTATTTTTGTCAAGGAAAAACTCTTTTCGGTCGCTTACCTGTAATTGTAAATCAGTTGATACTTAAAGAATGCTGACTATGAGAATGATTGAAGTGGTAAGAAATACTGACTTCATATAACATAATCAAAATCTATTGTTTTTCAAGAGAAAGAAAAAAAAAATTAAATTGCAATAGAATATAGACGAGAGGAAGTCCAGTATAGTTAATAATATCAATTTGGGCGTCAGAAACTTTCAAGGTATCTTTAAGAAAGCTTTCCTCGTGATATTTGTTGTCAGTGTCACATTTCTTCTCATCGACTTTTCACGGTTTAACGTGCTCTAAAAGATCGATCATGTTACCGTTTTGTATAATCTGATTGAAAGTTATTTTCTTTAAAGATGTCAACCTTAGTTAAGTTTCGGTATCTTACAATTTTAACATAATTATTCTTTTTAGATTAATCTGTATATTAGGATTTGAATTGCAGACCAGTAGACACGTGTCGTAAATTCAAAGGTTGAAAACATGTAAATGAATAAAGGATACTACATGACTTCCATTGACTTAGATTTGTACAACAATTATTGTCTAAGGGTGGGGTACCAAGTGGGGCCAAATGTACTAAATATAAACCTCTCAGAATTGCATATTGGACGTCCTACATAGCTACACCATATTTGGGTGAATTTTTTTGATTCTGGAGTTTCGGGTGTTTTAGATGTTGATATCACGGATCACTACCCTGTCTTTATATCTATTTGTAAGCCGCGTGAGGAGGTCGATGCTAGAGTCAGGTATACGTTCAGCGATCAGTCAGAAGCAAATATTGCTGCTTTTTGGATGAGTTAGCTCGATTTGCATGGTCTTTTGATGGTTGTAATGATATCAATGACAGGCCGAGGAGATATTTCAACAGTACCTTAAATAACATGTATCATAAACACTGTCCAGTAAAAGTCAAGTACCTGTCTGAAAAACGAATAAGAAAGCCTGTGTTGACTAGTAACATTTTGAGAGCAGTTAAGGAAAAATCCTTTTACTTTAAGCAATACAAACGGGGAATGATCTCCAAGTACACAACAATATCTATAAAAATTTGTTAAATACTAAGACTAGATTAGTTAAGAGAACCTTCTATCATCAATATTTCATCAGGTATTAAACAGACATGAAGAGATACTGGAAGGGAATAAGAAATCTAATGGGCATTGGTAATAACGGAAAGGGAGTTGAAGAGTTGAGGATCGGGAGCAAGGTGGAAACTGATGGGACTGAAATTGCAAACGCCTTTAATTCTTATTTATCTAATATTGCCTACTCCAGACAACAATTCCGTGACCCATTTTATTAGTCATTTACCAAATACTTTCTATGTATACACAGTAACGAAGATAGAATGTGAGAAGACTATCGCCAGTCTTAAGAAAACACCTTTGGAACGAATGGCGTATCGACTCGACTATTCAAATTGATTGCAAAAGATATATATGCTGTACTTACAACATTGATCAATGAATCATTTGAAAGCGGGATATTTTCCACCGATTTGAAAGTGGCTAATATTACACCTATTTTCAAGTCAAGTGACCCATTAGATGTATCTAATTATAGACTAATTTCAGTTCTTCCGTTGTGAGCAAGATTTTTGGAAAGTGTATCGCGAGTAGAGTAGTTGATTTCGTGACAAAGTACTCTATTCTATCCCCTAGAAAGTTCGAATTCCAAGAGGGAATATCGACTAGTGATGCAATTTTGTCTTCAACTGTCCATCTTTATGACAATCTAAATGCACAGATTGTCTTTTTCTTGATTTGTGTAAGGCATATGACACGGTCGATCACAAAATCCTACTGAAGAAAATGTACTGCTACGGTTTTAGAGGTGTTGTGTGGAAATGGTTTGCAAGCTACCATAGCACAGACCAATGAATACCAAGATGTCCCAATACAGTCTTTTGAAAAATCTAGCGATTGTTGGCACGTTTAGGCTATGGGTCTGTGACGTATGAAATATTTCTACCACTTTCGCCAGACAAATATCTTTCTGAACTATTTCCACAAATTAGGTGTTCAAAATTTCAAATGGCGTCCTGGCTTCAAAACTTCCACAAGTATCTAAGATTTACAGAGTATATGACAGTTTAAATCATAGGTGTGGTGTTAATTTATAGATAATAGATTCAATTATACTGTTTTTAATTCTTGAATTAGCAATTAGGCTAATTCAAGCTTTAGCTAACCAGAATTTTTTTTACTGGTAGGCCAATTACTAACTGATGGCTGGCTGGCTGGCGGCTGCTTATATGTTATCATTGTTACGTTATGTATTTTTTCTTCTGGGTATGTATACCAGACTCTAAACATGGGTTCATTGCAGCATAAATAATTCTTATAAATCTATCTTTCCATAGGGCATAGATCATAAGTATAAATGAAATGCTCAAAATTCCATGTTGATGGTATGATGTTACCATTTTCTAAATTCTAAGTAGGGTGAAGCAGGTAAATTACGGCCCTATAGCTGACTGCGGCCTTTAACCACTGTTACCACAAAAGACAAACAAAAATAAATAGTATTATAGTAACGATAAAGTAGCAAGCATTGAGCTTCTTTTTATGTGCAACATTTCAATATGAATTAGGTTCAAGACCGTTCAGCAGGCATTAGAGAAATTCTTGCGATGGCTGCAAGCCTGCAATTGGAAATTAAAGGGCCGTAATTAACCTGTGTGATACAGTGACCCTAGGTAGATATACCATGTTTCATTGCATACCAGTCTGCAGAGCATGCACAATTAGTCTGACAGTCTCCAGATATTTAATTTTTGGAGCAATTTGTTTCCAAAGATTTTCAAATTTCCCTCCAAAATGACCAAAAATCTCAAAATTCTCTCCACTAATTGCCTACGGCTACATGTAAATTGTAAACAGAGGAATTAATTAGGAAATTGCCACCGGATAATTCAGGAAACTGATTTCAAGGCCTCAGCCTCATTAGGTAGTTGCCGAATAAACTTCACAACTTCATGCATATTTTGCATACTGGATTGCATGTCAATTAGTCAATTAATTATCTTGCAAGTTGCATTATTGTTGCAACGGTGCAACCCAGTTTGAAAAGTATGACAGGATCTGTGGATTAATCCTGTGGCCAAGGGCTATATAATTCCTATGCTCCCATGTTATTTGTTTTGTTGCAGCCTGCGCCCAAATCCACATTACTGTACAAAAATATCCTGGCTCTGAGGAGACATTTTTTTCAGACTGGCTTGCAACCAGCCAATGTTTCAAAGTGTGGCAGGATAGTCGCCAGTTTGATGAAAAATGGATCTAGGTCTCCACATTTAACTCCTTTTAAAGTAGATATTATATTTGGCATATTAGTAGTGAAGAATTTACAGTTGAAAATATCTTTAATTCGTTATGTTTGATAATGTTTCAAGTCAGATGCATGTGCAATGTGCATCCTCTATGGCAATTTTATTAGTGATTTAACTGTTAATTACAGTTTTTTCATTTTATTTCATAATTTCACCCCTCAAAAAGTACTCAATATATTGGCGACTTTGTGCTGCTTTGAAAAAATTCAGCCATGATTCAGAGTAATGAGAGTATTTCCATTAAAGCCAAATAATTGGCTAACATTTCAAAATTTCAAATCTCAGATACCTAGGTATGTCTAGGTATTGACTTAATTTTTTTAGAAATTCTTATTTTCCTCATGGTAAACAGTTAATTTTGGCTTTGAATCTTCAAAATGAGCCAAAATTGGCTTGGCTCAAATTTTTTGAAATTTTGGCTCAAATATTGGGTTACAGCTGTCCATCCATCATCTGGAAACACAGCTGCTATAATCAATAAACTGTAAAGCTAAAGTTCTATTAAAATTTTTAATTTTTATCATGATATGATCCTTGAGTTCCCATGTCAAATCTTCAAAAAATACTAAAATTGGCTCTGAGCGGAATTATTGTGAAAGTTCAGTTCAAAATTGATGAGCCTATGAAACATGGGAAGTCACCACTGCAGTGAGAAAATGAATTGGTACCCATGCTTGATAAACCCAGGTCACCACATTTGATATAATTAAAGTAATATTTGGTTCCCTAATGATCTGTATTAGCCTGTATATTTATGAACTAGATTCTAGAAGATTTCCTGTACAATTTTAATTGTCCAGAATGCAGCCAATAGCTTTCATGGGTCATGCTTTAGTTAATATTTAAAAAGACATAAATTACTTTCCATTAATTAATAAAAGTTAATTTGCAGTATAAAAATACAATTGTATATTGGAATGTTTAAATCAATACCTCTTAATTTGAAGTTACATCTGGGTAAATTACTAGTCTAAATTAATTATCAATATTTTATTAATTTTCAGGGCACACAGAGACAAGGGAGTTGCATCAGCAACTAGCTATTAAGCAGCGGCGACCTGTCCTCGTTAAAAGGCAACATTGTGGACTCTTCATTTGCTTCTCAGACTGTAAAGGAGTGGCCAGGAACTAAGAGGTCCTTCTCAGAAACTTTAAAGGTCCCCTCCAAGCAAATATTTTTTATTGCTTTATTTAACGAGACTAATGTTTCTTATCATTTTGCTGCAAACCGCATCGAATTTGGTAGCGTATTTTTAATTTTATATGCTTTTAAAGATTTTTAAAATTAAAACTCTACAAAACCTATTTTACTTCCGACTTACTAATTTAAGACATTTTCAGCTTGAAGAAAAAGAATGTACACCATTTGTTTTGATTGTCAACTGGGTATTAGGTTTAATAAATCCATTTAATATTCGTGTAAAGGTATTTAATTGAATGAAATTTTAATAGAAAAGTTTATATACTTTAGGAAACAATTAATATCTAAAATAATTTAAATAAAGGCCGAAAACGCAAGGTTTCTTTATAAGATTCAAATTTGTAATCAAAACAAAGAGTGTACAATCTTCTTCTTGACCATCAGATTAGTGATTCGCTCAATTGTTGCTCACAGAGTATTAAAGAACTTTAAAAACAAATTATAAAATATATACTGAACCAAATTGTATGTAGTTTGCAGAATAATGATCGTAGACCTTAGTTCTATTATATTATGTAATAAACTGATTTTTTTTCCCGGAGCCAAGAGAGGACCTTTAAATGATGTAGACAACTCACAGGTGAGTTAACTCAACTAATCTTTTGGCTTGAACTTGAAATTATTGTTAACTATGATTCATAATAGCATCAGCACCAAATAAAATTTAAAAATAAGATAATCTGATATCAACAGTTTTTTCTTTCTGTAAAATATTAAGGCTCATTATAATTACACTTCATGATTTCTTCATGTTTCACTTCATTCCCCCTTTACTACCATTTTCTCTCAAAACTGTTGCCTCTTGTATCTATTTTTATGGACAAACCCTTTAATTAGAATAATTCAGATGCTCTGTAAATATAGATTGTAGATTGAACACCTATCTCTTGTTCAAACTAGTCATATATAGGTACTATTGAAATGATTATATCTTTTAAATCTATTTCAGAATATGAAGTCAGATGATAGCCAGGCCAGCTTTTCTAAGAAGAGGAAAGACAACTCATCTATTAACGATGCGGAATGTAAATTATGAGATTCATTTTATATTTGCCATATTTTATTTGGGATCCAGAATTGATTTTATATTCTAAATATTTTTAGTTGCAAGTTTTTGAAGAAATTGTGTAGCTACTAGCATCCTAATCTTTTTCAAGTGAAATAGAAGCACATTACTACAATCTCGGTTCATTGCAAAACATTGATAATTAATTAAGTTTGGTTTTATTAGATTATTTATATATGTATCTACATCTAATATATTTAATTTGCACTTCCCCAAGTTCCTTCTTTCCCTGCATCTTCATCTTTTTTATCATCCTAATTTAAGTAAAAATATAAATACGAACTCGTATTGTCACATTTTACTATGTTACATAAAGTTTAATTGCCACCATTTGAAGTAATTTAATTTTTATTAATATATAATGTGAAATTACCGCTCAAGAATTAATTTGTGTGTATGAAATTTTATTTTGTTTATCCAGAAGTGAAGAAGACTGTTTATACCAACTGTAGTATTATATTTTATGTAGAGAAATTTGTACCTGAAATGATTGCATTTCTAACTGACTATATTTTCTTTTAGGCAGTATTTATCTTTCACTTGATAATGTCCTCCACTCACGTAAGAATATTTGTGTGTCGCTCTCATAATTAGAACATTTATACCGTTGAAATTTAAGGAATTTTGACATAGTAATTACATTCAACCTTTAAATAAACTGTGTCTTAATTTTATACTTTTTTAAAAGAAGTTTTCTATTGAACCTTTAAGTTGAAATTGTTTCACACTTAAATATTATAGCATAGAAAACTAGATTCATGATTTATCCCATCAGTTTCTCCAGTTTCTTGTTTTTTTGGCTAAATGACGTCACGCACTCATAATTCATATTTATTTTAGTCTATATTCAGTGAAAATACGTTTTCAATTCGCCTTTAAGTTTCAATTAGTTCACCATAAAATAATATCCTAGAAAATTAGGTAAATTAAATTAATTTTCCTTGAAAAACTTGCTGTATAGAAAACTATTTTATTTTCTATTTCAACCGATGACGTCACGCACCCATACCTAATTCTAATCTACATTCATTAAAAATGATTTTAATTCGACGTTTTAATTTTGAATTAGTTCTCCCTTAAATAATATAGAAAACTAAATCGAATAAATTAGTTTCCCCTGTAATACTTGCTGTATAGAAAGCTATATTTTCTATTTCAACCAATGACGTCACGCACCGATAATTCTATTCTACCTTAATTAAAAATACGTTTTAAATTAGACGTTTCAATTTTGAATTAGTTCACCCTTAAATAATATAGAAAACTAAATCGAATAAATTAGTTTCCCTCTGTACAACTTGTATAGGATACTATTATATTTTCTATTTCAACCGATGACGTCACGCACCCATAATTCTCTGATTGGTTCACGCGCACGCTTGATTCAAATCAGTGAGTTTTGATGTCCACGTAACATTGGAACATCTTGGTATTCATTGGTATGAGACCATAGTAATAGAGAGCTAGCGGTGAGGATCGGTCAAAAATTATCACAGAGAGTTCAACGGTTAATATATCGATTCCACAAGGATCGGTGCTTTGATGCTATCTGTTTCTAATTTATATTAATGACTCGCCGAAGGTGTCCACTTCCTTGAATCCTTCTTATTTGCAGATGATACTACTTTTGTGATGTCTCATAAGAATTTTGACAAACTGATTAACCCATTTAATCGGGAGCTTGTAAACATTGATAATTGGGTAACCAGAAATATGCTATCGTTAAACGTGGGCAAAACAGTGGCCCTTATTGTTTCCAACCGTTCATCTGATGTTGACTGTTCCCGAACTCTAAAACTGAATCAGACCTCTGTGAGATATTCCAGTGTAACCAAATACTTAGGTGTCACAATAGACAATTTTTTATATTTTAGTTATAATATTAAGCAAATATGCTCTAAGGTGTCAAAGAATGTGGGAATTCTATATCGGTTGTTTTTATGTGTGCCGGAGTATATTTTACGAAATTTATATTTTACTTTGATAAATCCTTACTTGACTTATTGTAGCATAATGTGGGGTGGGGCTACGGAGCTGCATAGAAATAGATTGCTTTTACTGCAAAAAAGGCTTTACGTATAATCACCAATAGTGGATACCTTGACATTCTCGGATCCTTTGTTCAAATAAACTGGTGTTCTCAAAATATCGAATTTATGTAGGTTTTCAGGTTGTTTTTATTATTATAAAAATCCATCTCAGTTTAGTCTTGCGAATCAAGAAATAGGTCTCAATATATAGTACCGAACTTCCAAAGATTATCCTTGTCTCTAAGATCAATTTCATACATTGTACCCACCATATTCAATAGTTTATACACTTTGAATTGCATATAATAGTGAAAGAGAAACAGTTCGTGGTAAAACTTGAGAATTATTTGGTGAATGGTCATGTGGATTAGGTCTGTCATGATGAATTTAATTAGATACCTCGTGAAAATTTCCAATATTATTATTTTTTTTCCATTAATTTTTCTCTCTTGATTTTTCTTGTTTTTAAAGTGTGAACCATACTAATAAAATAAAATTTTATAACTTTTTTGTTTGTGCCTTATAGACCAAGTATGGTATAACAGGGCTTGATTTTTAGTGATATGCAGATGGATAAATTAGAATTGATTATTTTTCTTTTGTTAACTTGATGAATCTGTATATTTTTAGATATCAGTAAATTTATCATTATCACTATCATTACCTTAACTTAATCCCAGCCAGGTGACTCCTTCTTGGCCTGGAATCAGTCATCACACATATGGGACTTATCTAAGTGTTGAAAACTTGCAATTTTCATATCTCAGGTTTGCAAAACATAAAGAGTTCTACTGAAGTAAGAAGGTAGTACTTAACTGATTGTTTTCCACAGGTAAGGAAATACGGTTAATTTTTAAAAGAAGAAACATTTGAAACTTTTAAATACAGATGGGAAAAGTTAATATTTACTAAAAAAGCATGAATTAGACATATCACATTATAAAAAATTAGATTACAATAGAGGTGAACAACTTATAAATGTATATATAATTACTCTCTTAAATACTCTAGTAATCTACTTAGATTTTACCGCGATTAAGAAGAATGACGTCACACAGAGTTGTTTCCATTTGTTTTTAAATATGAAATTTGCTATTATTTAGTTAAATGTGTATTTTTATTGAAATTAACCTAAATATAATAGTGTTTTCATAACGTTTTACACTACCAATCCTTATCTTATACTACCAATCCTTATCTTACGCTACCAATCCTCATCTTACACTACCAATCCTTATCTTATACTACCAATCCTTATCTTATACTACCAATCCTTATCTTACACTACCAATCCTTATCTTACACTGCCAATCCTTATCTTACGCTACCAATCCTTATCTTACACTGCCAATCCTTATCTTACGCTACCAATCCTCATCTTACACTACCAATCCTTATCTTATACTACCAATCCTTATCTTATACTACCAATCCTTATCTTACACTACCAATCCTTATCTTACACTGCCAATCCTTATCTTACGCTACCAATCCTTATCTTACACTGCCAATCCTTATCTTACGCTACCAATCCTCATCTTACACTACCAATCCTTATCTTAGACTACCAATCCTTATCTTACACTACCAATCCTTATCTTACACTACCAATCCTTATCTTATACTACCAATCCTTATCTTACACTACCAATCCTTATCTTATACTACCAATCCTTACCTTATACTACCAATCCCTATCTTAGACTACCAATCCTTATCTTACACTACAAATCCTTATCTTAAACTACCAATCCTTATCTTACACTACCAATCCTTATCTTATACTACCAATCCTTATCTTAGACTACCAATCCTTATCTTATACTACCAATCCTTATCTTATACTACCAATCCTTATCTTACACTACCAATCCTTATCTTATACTACCAATCCCTATCTTATACTAACAATCCTTATCTTATACTACCAATCCTTATCTTACACTACCAATTCTTATCTTATACTACCAATCCTTATCTTAGACTACCAATCCTTATCTTAAACTACCAATCCTTATCTTATACTACCAATCCCTATCTTAGACTACCAATCCTTATCTTAAACTACCAATCCTTATCTTACACTACCAATCCTTATCTTACACTGCCAATCCTTATCTTACACTACCAATCCTTATCTTATACTACCAATCGCTATCTGTAGAGTCCATGTGATTACCCTGTAATAGTTAGCATATAAATAGCAAGCACTCAATGCCTTGAGAGTCAGTCAGTGAGTTAGTTGAGTGTAGTGGAGTGGCAACACTCACTTAGAGTGTGACGCTCACACTCAGTTGGAGATATACATTGGCTCGTGTTAATACCCACTCTCCCATTGGGACTCCTATCATGTCAAATGATATGGATCCCTACTCTATAGGTACCCTATCTATCCCTTAATATGTAAGCTACCTTAATCTGTATCGTAAGATAATTAATAAACTAATAAAACTCCCTAACTATTTCAATGAACCCTGTTTAAACCCTATTATATTATTTAATCAGATTTAAACTCTTACGTAACTAGAGGTAGCGACATATCTAAAGTAAACACCTTAGTTAAAAAATTATATTTTGACTCAATTTTAGAATATCTAATTAGTGTATTGTATAATTTCTCGATTTCTAATATATTACTCAGTATTATATTTTATGTTATTTTAAATGGTTAGTAAAGAATAACCTAACTAATAGTTATGTTTAAATTCTCCCAATATATACCACAGCATGCAACGATTGTGTCACATACATAAATGAATTTATTTGAGTTAAAAACATTGATTTCTATCAACTTTTCATTAGTGATACCATACACATATTAATATTAAATGTACACAGTAATTATATGAAAATTGCAAAATGAGACAGAATTAGCGGAATTCAAATTAATATAGTGTAGCAATAAACTATTAATAATGTGAAATTCATATAAGAAATGTATTTTTTATACACAGGATATAATGATAAAAGCTACAAAGATAAAAAAAGGTCTCTTTGATTAAATTGGATTCTATTTTTTTAATTTTATATCTCTCAGAGATTTTATATCTCTTTTATATAACATGTATTTCGGAGAATCCGGTTTCGGCAAATTTGAGATTCGGCAAACATGTATTCGGAGAATCCGTTTCAGTAAATTAGTTTTCGGTAAATTTGGTTTCGGCAAATCCGTTTTCGGAAAATCAGCCTAGACCACTAAAAATCAGCTTAGAATTAGGAAAATAATATTTTTCTATATGAGCTGGTTCGGCTGAAACAGCTTCTTGGTTTCTACAAGAGTTAATAAAATGGTTAATTTAAAATACCAGGATTTTACACATAGATGACGACTATTTTGAGGAGAAGGTTAGAAAAAAAAAATTTATATAAATTTTTCATGTGTATATCTGTGCACCATAATATAATGTTTAAATTTACGACATATATTCAAAATGGTACAGTAATTGAAGCGTTCAAATATGTATGAATTACACAAAATGATATTAGATAACAAAATAACTAACATTATTTTTAAAAGACTAGAATATATCAAAAAATTATATTGAAAGTGTATTTTTAAGCAGATATATTTTTAAAAAGTTTATCTAACTAATATTGTTCTGTCAAACAAAAAATGACATACAATATTTTTTAGGTGTTAAGCAGTAAAATAATTATACGAAAAAAATCAAAATATCATTTCAAATTATTAATTAAATTCCTCAATATTATTGCATGCTAAAACTATGAATTATATATTATAAAGTAACAGCTATGTATTTTATCCAATCAATAAATGATTTTAATTGACATCCAAGAGCAAATGAACTTCATCATTATCCCAGGAGAAATTATGATTAGGCCTTCGGAGAATAAAATCCTATTTAATCTTCCATTACTCTAACACAAATTTAGGATCTTTCCCATTTGACGACCCCCACCAAATTCAGTTTAAATTATTTTTGATATGTATTTTTGTCCATAGAATCCGTAAATCTAAACCGTTTTTTGTAGAAACTAATAGTTTTTGAGATATGAGGGTTTGAATTTATTTATTTCCTGTGTATTACTGAAGAATTGAGAACTTTGAAAAACTCGTGTTTTCATTGAAATTACTTAAACAATATAGATTTTTTTACATGAAACAGTAATGTATTTTGTTGTATCCGCTAGTTTGTTGTACTGCACACTTCATGATTGTTCACATTCTCCCCTCCGAAATACATATATCGAATATATTTCCAGTTTCCGTGATATCTTCAATTTATTACTTCAGTATTATTACCCCCCCCCCCTCCACACCCTCCTGCCAGGTCATTAAACAATTATGAAGTGTGCAGTACAACAAACTAGCAGATACAACAAGCTATATTACGGCTATCTTTGACCAAAATTGGCCAAAAAGTGTGAAAACACGAGTTTTTCACAGTTCCCAATCCTTCAGTAATACATCTATAGGAAATGAATAACTTTAAACCGTCATATCTCAAAAGCTATTGGTTTCTACAAAAAAACATTCTAATTTTCGGATTCTATGGACAAAATTTATCTATAAATTTATCAATAAATGCTTCATTTTAAATACATTCAACAAAAAAATCGTAACAAATTTAAAATAATCTTCAAGAAAGTTAAAATACAGGTTCTCAATATATTGTGTCAAACATAAGATAAGATATCTGTATTTATTATGCATACATCACCTAAGACATAATAATATAACATTTTTAATGTTTGTTAATATGAATTTTCTCATATTTATATCGATTATATGAAAGTTCATCGCCCTTCAATACTCGCCGAAAAGTTCACACAATTCTTATCATTTTCAATACCTAGTTGCGAATTGTGATTATTAATATCTATTATAGATACCTACCTATTTTTCACAGCTCAACTGCGCATCATTACACTGTCAATTTCTTTATCGAATATGATTTTTTGAGGTTGCAACATTAAAAAAAAATACTTATTTGAAATGCCTTGCAATATACTTGTTTATGATATATTGTAATTTTTGTGTCAGTAGCTTATAGGTTTTGATTGATTATTTACAACCCAATACTACCTCAGATAAAATGATGTCGAGAAAATAATTATTATATAAAATATATTATTTCGGATATACAGCAATGTAAAAAAAGATTTATACATATTAAATGAGACGTGTATAACTACATCTTAAAGGAGCCTGTATTTTACCCGTAATTGATGTCTATTTAATTATTGATTGATAGTGGAGGAATTGAGGTCGGGAACTTTCCTAACACCATTTACATCTACTATAGCTATGAGGTTGTAAATATTTATACTCTTCTGTGGATGCGTAAACTAAATTTATCTGATGAAATTAGTCAAGTTGATGAATTTGTTGTAAAATTATTAGATAGTGTGTGCGTGGTATTTGAAGATAACTAAGACTTATTAATTAGCAACGAAAATATTTCTAATTGTAAATCAAATTAGATAGATTTCACTTTGGTAATTTCTCTAAGAATTATATTTAAGGCTTAAATTCAAGAATATCTTGCGGAAGTAATAATGAAAAATAGGTTTCTTTTTGTAATCTTCGATGTGTTCATCCTCTGTATTTATACTGGATACGAAAACGTATTCTCTTGTTGCAGAAATCACGTATTTTATATTTATTATCAATATTTAACTAAATAAATAGATATAAGTTAACACTACCTACCTATATCAGTCAGAAGATGAACCTTACACCAAGACACGTAACTGCTAACTGAGTTATAAATGTATATACTTGCTGGGGAGAAGAAACTGATTGTAAAAGAGGTGATGCAGTACAATTATTAATGTACAGTCGAAGAAAAGTGCATCAGTACCAATGTATTTTTATCAGTTAACTTATTCTATATTTACGAAAGCAATATTTATTAATTGTCCTGATCATAGGTAGATTTACATAAAATGATCATTGTGCACGAAAAATATATCTTGATGTATGTAAATAGTAAGATATTAGTAAACTGCGATTTTTGGAATTAGTATTCAGTCCGTGATTATTTATAGTAACATTACAATGTGCAGTGATTTCTTTGCTCTGATAGTACATCATCACAGTGACTCTTTTCTCTGATAGTACATCATCACAGTGACTCTTTTCTCTGATAGTACATCATCACAGTGACTCTTTTCTCTGATAGTACATCATCACAGTGACTCTTTTCTCTGATAGTACATCATCACAGTGACTCTTTTCTCTGATAGTACATCATCACAGTGACTCTTTTCTCTGATAGTACATCACCACAGTGACTCTTTTCTCTGATAGTACATCACCACAGTGATTCTTCTCTCTGATAGTACATCATGTCAGTGACTCTTTTCTCTGATAGTAACAAATCACAGTGATTCTTTTCTCTGATAGTACATCATCACAGTGACTCTTTTCTCTAATAATAGAACACCACAGTGACTCTTTTCTCTGATAGTACATCATCACAGTGACTCTTTTCTCTGATAGTAATACATCACAGTGATTCTTTTCTCTGATAGTATATCATCACAGTGACTCTTTTCTCTAATAGTAGATCACCACAGTGACTCTTCTCTCTGATAGTACATCATGTCAGTGACTCTTTTCTCTGATAGTACATCATCACAGTGACTCTTTTCTCTGATAGTACATCATCACAGTGACTCTTTTCTCTGATAGTAAATCACCACAGTGACTCTTTTCTCTGATAGTACATCATCACAGTGACTCTTTTCTCTAATAGTAGATCACCACAGTGACTCTTTTCTCTGATAGTACATCATCACAGTGACTCTTCTCTCTGATAGTACATCATGTCAGTGACTCTTTTCTCTGATAGCACATCACACAGTGACTCTTTTCTCTGATAGTACATCATCACAGTGACTCTTTTCTCTAAAAGTAGATCACCACAGTGACTCTTTTCTCTGATAGTATATCACCACAGTGACTCTTTCCTCATATGGTGTGCAGACTTTTCGCTGACAGAGGTTTTGTCGACAGGACGTTTTGTCGACAAATTTTTGTAAATTGGTTATTGACACACTCTAATGTTACAAAACATATACTTTAACAGAATAATGCATCAAATTATAAAATAGAATAATGGTAAAGAGGAAAACTATTCAATAAATTTCAAATGTTTTTCTACTATAATGCTAAACGAAAACAAATTAATAATAACAAATTATTTTAAAGTAATTTAATAATTTTCGGTCGAGTCACGTTTAAGATTTTATAAAATTATTACAATTTCGTCTCAATAATTTACGTTTCATAATAATAAGATTTATATCGTAGCATTTGTCATTGACAAGTCACTTTCAGTAGGTAAATGCCCTTTTTTCGACTACTACGAGTGTTCGGTAATTAAATGCTAATCCTATATTGAAAGGCAAGCTTTTATTAAAAAAAAAACTTGCCGTTGAATGTTTATCGATATTTTTTTAGGTTATTGTTTCACTAAAAACTAATTCTTTGAAACAAGAGTTTTCTTTAAAATCGAAAAAGTTCAGATTTATCAAACGGTTTCCCATTTTAGAATTTTAATCACACAAAAAAATTCCTCTCCAGGGTGCAAGAAAAATATGAGTTTATTAAATAATATTTAGAACTTTTATATTATTTTTAATATTCTTAAAGTACTCGAAATGACACCTTTACCCAAGCAAACATTGCAAGATTTTTATAGGCAGTTGTGATAAAAGGCTACTTATAGACAAAAAAATTAAATTTAAGAATGCTTTATGTGTGTGGATAAAGTCCTTTAGTTTTGATTTCATTATTTGGTAAAATATATTTTTAAATTTTTAAATTTTTGTCTTGCTTATACGTACAAGTTTTTCCAAAAATATGTTGACAATATTACGTAGTTCTGGATTTAAATATATTTAATAGTTTTACTCCTTAAAATTATTCTATTTTGTAATTTGATCATTTGATACAATATTCTGTTAAAGTACATGTTTCTAACATTAGAGTGTGTTAAAATCCCCTCTATAAAAAGTTGTCGACGAAACGTCTTGCATGCCGACGAAAAGTCCTGTAAACGAAACGTCTTGTCGACGAAATTTCTCTCGACGAAACGTCTGTCAACCCCTCAGATAGTACATCACCAAAGCTAGTGTTCTCTGATAATACATATTATTATAAGTAGAAATGCATTATGATATGTCACTACGTGTATCCATTTATGAAAACAACTAAATTTTTCAACTTATATAAAATAAAATTCGATCAACAGGATATATTTCGTAACTCCAAATTAAAATATAAAATATGTTCGTTGCTAATGAACAATGTAATGTTTTGTTTTAAAATTCTAAATAAACTCCATCATGTATATAATATATGAATAGCTTCGGCGAAACACATAACTTTTATTCAATATGAAGTTAAAAATAGTTATTTAAAATGTCCGATATTATTAATTTTCATTTTTTAAACAAGTTATTTTGGTGTTGACTGCTGTTAAAATTGTTTTTCTACTATTTTTATATTTATTGGACTAAAAAATTAACCATTATTGAATGGATAATTTTGATTGAGTGTTATATAGACTAGGTTGGCTTATCTTATGACTGTCAGAATACATTATTAAATAAATTCGATTTCATTCCACTTCGTAACTAATGAATTTATTCTGGTAGGCTTAATCTTTTAATTTCTCAAAGTTATTTTCAAATACGCTTTCCGATATTTTGTATTCGGTTGACAATTAGGAAGTGGTAATTGGTTCACTTCTCTAGGTTTTATTCCAAATTCAATACCATATATCTTATTTTATTTTTTGGTGATATTATTCATCTGTCGATTATTTAAAACAATATCAGCTGTCTAGTTAAACATAAATTTATTATTATAAACACGAACTGTAATTTTATTCGGTGAATTGTTTATAATGTTCGTTTCAATTTTCTGAAACACTACCACAGAGTCCGGACCCGATTTCAATATAGAGAGTAGACTGACTGTCCAGTCCATAGAACCATTGGAATCTCTCTATAAAATTCTGCCGATTGGAATGGACAAATTGGACATAAGGGAAGGGGTAAACGCTCCCACTAGAGCACTCCACGTACCGTGGAACACGTTATCAAAGTAGGTGACCTAATCTCTTGTTATTCTCCAATTTATATTTGTAAATATGGTCACTTTTTTATCCTTCTTCAAGGAGATTAAGTTTGTAAAGTTCTTCATTACTGGAAAATTGATACTCTGGTATTATTGAAAAAAGTGATACTCATTTTATAAACTTTGACAATGAGTTAGAATAAAAATACATAAGTATATTTTACAATGTATAGCTTAAGTTTACCATTAAAAACATTAAAGCTATCTATTTCACCTTTACGACCTTACCACAAGTACTTACAATCCATTATATCGTAAAAGGAAAATGGGATGGTGTCCCTTCAGGGATGGTGTCCCTTCAGAGTCCCTTCATTTGGAATATGCATTTTTTTCCATTTTTACCATGTTTAATATTTTTTCAACGCTACTTGCAATTTTGGAAAATAGCACTAAGGTTATAGCTGAATTAAGCTATAGTTAACAGTAGTTCTACCACTGACAATATAGCTGAGTTAAGCTATAGTTAACAGTAGTTCTACCACTGACAATATAGCTAAGTTAAGCTATATTTAACAGTAGTTCTACCACTGACAATATAGCTGAGTTAAGCTATAGGTAACAGTAGTTCTACCACTGACAATATAGCTGAGTTAAGCTATAGTTAACAGTAGTTCTACCACTGACAATATAGCTGAGTTAAGCTATAGTTAACAGTAGTTCTACCACTGACAATATAGCTGAGTTAAGCTATAGTTAACAGTAGTTCTACCACTGACAATATAGCTGAGTTAAGCTATCGTTAACAG
>CANNZV010006024.1:0-21471 GCA_947561585.1 Caprella mutica
ATGTAGTAAATAAATGTTCTACAAGCTCTTCGTGTGAAATATCAATATAGGTACTTTCAAATTCTGCATGTTATGTTAAGTAAATTGCTGTAATAATTATTACCGATGCTTCTAAGAATAATCTCTGTGTAAATTATCTCTATACAGTACAGTCTTGTTAAGGCGTAACATGAGAGATGACATCCTAGGTTACAGTTATATGTGTATGTTCATTTGTAACATATAGAATTTAAAAAGAAAATAATATGGAAATTGATGCGAATTTAGAATTATTATGTTGGTTTGTAAATATATTTATTTATATTAGCTACGACAAGGAAAGTTAATTTATTTCCCCTAAATTATATCAAAATGAATATTTTTTTTAATGCTATACTTGATTTCAAATTTCAGTATAACACCTCTATAGTGAACTTCAAATAGTTCACTATAGAGGATTTGAGAGATGAATAGAAGACTGGCCTCTTCATGGCAGACTACACAAAATAGTGCCTTTCTTTTTAAATAAATTCATTATACAGTATATGACGTATTTCATTTCTCATGACTCTAAATATCAGGATGGTTCACTATACATGACTTCACTATAGAGGAGTTGCACTGGTAGAACTCTTATATAATGAAATATAACTAATTTACTATATAGAGATGCATAGAAAACGCATTGTCATTTGTGGCAGACTAAACTAAATATGTTCACTATAGAGGTTAGTTCATTACTTAGGGCTATACTAATCAGGATGATTCACTATACAGGACATCATTACAGATGAGTTGCACTGGAATATTATTGCTTTATAATCTCGAAAATAAAAGAAAACTCTACTTTCAATATTTATTTGTAAAATAATCTAAGTCAACCAACTGTGAACTTTACATTAGACAATTCATTTAAATTCCTATTTAGTTAGTTATAACTATAGTTACCATAGGTTCTAATAACCAGCATTCATTAGCTACATTTTACATGAATATATAAGGCCCTTTATACATGTAACGTATTTGGATAAGAAATTAATAAGCACTAAAACTAACTACATATTATGCTAATACAAGTGAATATATATATAATTATACAAATCAAGAAAAAGTTTTTTTTAAATGATAATCATTTTATTTTGAAAATGATAATCATTTATTTTGAAAAAGATAATCATTTTATTTTGAAAATGATAATTATTTATTTTGAAAATAACAATTATTTATTTTGAAAATGATAATTATTTTATTTTGAAAATGATAATTATTTATTTTGAAAATGATAATTATTTTATTTTGAAAATGATAATTATTTATTTTGAAAATGATAATTATTTTATTTTGAAAATGATAATTATTTTATTTTGAAAATGATAATTATTTTATTTTGAAAATGATAATCATTTTATTTTGAAAATGATAATTATTTATTTTGAAAATGATAATTATTTTATTTTGAAAATGATAATCATTTATTTTGAAAATGATAATTATTTATTTTGAAAATGATAATTATTTATTTTGAAAATAACAATTATTTATTTTGAAAATGATAATTATTTATTTTGAAAATGATAATTATTTTATTTTGAAAATGATAATCATTTATTTTGAAAATGATAATTATTTTATTTTGAAAATGATAATTATTTTATTTTGAAAATGATAATTATTTTATTTTGAAAATAACAATTATTTATTTTGAAAATGATAATCATTTATTTTGAAAATGATAATTATTTTATTTTGAAAATGATAATCATTTATTTTGAAAATGATAATTATTTTATTTTGAAAATGATAATCATTTATTTTGAAAATGATAATTATTTATTTTGAAAATGATAATCATTTATTTTGAAAATGATAATCATTTATTTTGAAAATGATAATTATTTATTTTGAAAATGATAATTATTTTATTTTGAAAATGATAATCATTTATTTTGAAAATGATAATTATTTATTTTGAAAATGATAATTATTTTATTTTGAAAATGATAATTATTTTATTTTGAAAATGATAATTATACATATAACATAAGATAAATATTTATTTAACATATACCTATGTACTGCTACAATTAATATATTTCCAGACATTATTCATTAGAATAAGTGTTTGATTAGTTCTAATTTATAAGGCATTTCTAATTGGTTCCTAAGTTCAATTGGAATAATTTTTATAATTTTAAGAAAGTGTAATTAAAAAGTAAAAAATATTTCACATCAAAATAAGGACAAGAATGTAGATCATTTTTATTTGAAAAGTAATGGTATTAAATTTCTGTTAAGAAACCACCAAATTAGAAGGAATAAAAAACAAAAAAGTTATAACATAAGTAATAAAACTTGATAAATAATAAGTAATAAAAATTAGACCGATCATTTAATACGTAACAAAACATATAATAAAGTAAATTAATTAGAATTAGATAAATTTAGTATTACAAATAGTTAATTAACATGTTTAATTATTTATATGATTGAACTAATTAATTTTGGCACTTTTTCATATTTGGTAATGATTTTAAAAATAGATAGAATATTCATTCTACAAATCAGGGAATAATCAAATATAAATTCACTAAAATAAGATGTACATAAATGGAATAAAATATTGATTATACTCTCTATCATTTATAACAGGATAAACCTATTTCTTTTCGCTACTCTATAAGTATAGGTACATCTAACCAGTACTATACGCTACTGAAATTAAAGCAATAACAACTATATACAATGTAAGTATCTTTGGATACAATTAGGGTATTTAACGAGTTATCGGACAGTTCCACATTTTCGAAATATATAATTTAACATTTGAACTCGTTACTTTCATTGGTATCCATGATACATACAGGTATCAAGGATGCCATTTAAAATGTTAAATTTTATTCCAATATGATCGAAAATGTGTAGCCGTCCAATAACTGGGAACTTATTCTACACTCAGAGGATTATGATAGCACCCCATATTAATCTTCTATGGCCCCACCATAACTTAGCCCCTCTTAATCTTCTATGGCCCCACCATAACTTAGCCCCTCTTAATCTTCTATGGCCCCACCATAATTTAGCCCCTCTTAATCTTCTATGGCCCACCATAATTTAGCTCCTCTTAATCTTCTATGGCCCCACTATAATTCAGCTCCTCTTAATCTTCTATGGCCCCACCATAAACTTCTTCTCTGGGTGAAAACAACAGCTTTGACTATTTTTTGATGCACCAGCACGCTAGTACCAGCAGAGTGTTAACATTAGCAACAGCACGCTAGTACCAGCAGTGTTAACACTAGCAACAGCACGTTAGTACCAGCAGAGTTTTAACTCTAGCACCAGCACGTTAGTACCAGCAGAGTGTTAACACTAGCAACAGCACGCTAGTACCAGCACGCTTGTACCAGAAGAGTGTTAACTCTAGCACCAGCACGCTAGTATAAATACTACATATTATGACATCTTTATAAGCATTTACTACCTGTTTCTATACAGTGCAAACTATATAAAGGGTGAGTTCTGAATTATCGAACAATTCCACATTATTAATCATATGAAATGATTTTCCTTTAACCTTTATTATTGTATACTTTCTTATTTGATCGAAAATGTGGAACAGTTCTCTAACTCGAAACTGACCCTACTGTGCATTAGAACGATCAACGTTGCAGCTGTTTAGCATACAATTGCTATACAGTTGAAAGAGTGAAAATAACTCCTGTCAAACTGGGTATAATTTGTCAACAGAAGAGTTTTACAAGAGGTAATAAAAAACAATCCATTCATCAAATATTAATAAAATTTACCAAGAGAGTTAGTTATGGTGGGGCCATATAAGATTGAATAGAGGTCCCCTCATAATCTTCTATGGTCCCACCATAACAATTACCTGGGATAATATCAAATATGAATTTTAAATGTAAAATTAAATTATATTTATTTCAATAAAGTTACAGAGTGAAAGCCTGGGTATTTGTACATATATATTCTTATTCAACAAATTGCTATCTAAATGATATATTCTCTAACTATTGAACCTTCTAATATATTAATTATATTGATATATAGGTATGTAAATCGTTTTGCAGATGATTTAATCAATTATATAACCGGTTATTTAATAAACTGTTAAATAAATTATTTAATCAATTATTTATTTAATCAACTAATAACTCAATTACTTAATAATTATTATATCAGTTATCTAATTAATTATTTATTTAATCAATTATGAAATCAACTAACTCATCAATTAAATAACCAAATAACTAATCAATTAAATAACCAACTAACTAATCAACTAACTAATCAATTAAATAACTAATTAACTAATCAATGTATTTCTTCTGGAAGATCAAATTTCAATTGACACTTCAAGTGATTATCAGCTGAAAATTAACAGGAAAATCTTGGCACATCGCAGATCATAGGAGAACTTACCCAACATAAAATAAATTCTATTTCAGAAAAACTCTCTAATATTTTTAGTTATGGGATGATGCGATTGTTTAGCAAACTAAAAGTCTAAAACTAGTGACTGTAGAGACAGTTAGTGAATTGGTAGCAGTAAACTCTACTAAAACTTGAAACTAAAATTGTAATGTAAAGTACTAAATAAAGTACTAAAACTTGAGGTAAAGTACTAAATAAAGTACTAAAACTTGAGGTAAAGTACTAAATAAAGTACTAAAACTTGAGGTAAAGTACTAAATAAAGTACTAAAACTTGAGGTAAAGTACTAAATAAAGTACTAAAACTTGAAATTAAAATTGTAGTGTAAAGTACTAAATAAAGTAGTAAAACTTGAGGTAAAGTACTAAATAAAGTACTAAAACTTGAGGTAAAGTACTAAATAAAGTACTAAAACTTGAGGTAAAGTACTAAATAAAGTACTAAAACTTGAGGTAAAGTACTAAATAAAGTACTAAAACTTGAGGTAAAGTACTAAATAAAGTACTAAAACTTGAAATTAAAATTGTAGTGTAAAGTACTAAATAAAGTAGTAAAACTTGAGGTAAAGTACTAAATAAAGTACTAAAACTTGAGGTAAAGTACTAAATAAAGTACTAAAACTTGAAATTAAAATTGTAGTGTAAAGTACTAAATAAAGTAGTAAAACTTGAGGTAAAGTACTAAATAAAGTACTAAAACTTGAAATTAAAATTGAAATGTAAAGTACTAAAACTTGTAATGTATAGTACTAAATAAAGTACTAAAACTTGAGGTATTTAAAGTACTAAAACCTTAAAATAAAGCAATATTGCCTGAAAAAAAGTACTAATCCGTACAGCAAAGTACCAAAGCATTAAATAAAGAACTTAAACCTTAAGTAAAGTACTGAATGCTTAAGTAAAGTACAAAATGCTTAAGTAAAGTACCAAAGGCTTAAGTAAAGTACCAAAGGCTTAAGTAAAGTACGAAAGGCTTAAGTAAAGTACTAAAGCATTAAATAAAGTACAAAAACTTCAAGTAAAGTACTAAAACTTTTAATAAAGTACAAAAGGCCTAAACAAAGTACCGAAAGTACTAAAAGGGTTGCTTAAACTAAAGTGAGCATTACTTACAGGAATGAAGCAGGCATGTCTTTTCTTATACTTAATTACTTAATTAAATAACAATAACAACAATCATTTAAAAATAGAGAATCGGACATAAAGAGCGGTGATAAAAAGTGCTGCATTTAATTAATTAATTATAATCATTTAATTACAAATTCCATCAAATTGCCTTAAAATTTCCAAGGCCTAATTCACAACATTAACTTCATATTTCACTATTTAAATATCTATAATGGAAATAAAATATATATATTAACATTTAAATGATGCTTGGAATGTTTCAGAGTGATCGTAAGGGTTAGGGCTGGTTACGAGTTATTGGACACATTTTCATAAGAAAAAAACTATAATTAACTTTTCTTTTATTTGTTGTCCATGGTACCTGCAAGAAAGAAATTAAAATAACTTTAAATATAATTTTTTTTCTTTTATGTTCGAAAATGTGGAACTGTCCGGTAACTCGTAACTACACTGTAAATGTTTTCTGATATATTTAGCTATCTATTAATGTATCAATTAATTTAGTATGCTAAATAAAATTAAAATACCATTATTTTAAAAGAATTTGAAAAAGCGAATTTTCTTTATGTAGCAATTATATACAAAAACTCATGTAAACTTTGAATAAAGATAATGCATTGAATATAGCAGTCATTATTAGTAATTATTCTACAGATTACTTTACAACCATATGTTATTTTAAAAACTTCCAAATGATAAATTGACACCAAAATGACCAAATCTTTTTTCCAAATATCCGCAGTTTAAGATTTTATTTTCATCTGACAAATTTCAGCGACGTTAATATCGGCTTCAGGACTCAGGGTTTCGAATGGGGAATTGGCTCTTTCGTCGGTGGGGGAAAGGGGCGAGGGGGAGAGATCCCCCCCATTTTTGTAGCCACTACTGTGGGTGTCTTGAGAGGATGAACCTTGCTTTAGTTTGTAGAGGACTGCGTGAATTCGGAAGTTGAGTCTAGCTTCTAAAGCGTGACCCTTGTAGTTATTTCTGAAAAAAAAATTGTATAAAAAATACGGACTATTTTTCTAAAAATCATAATGAGAGAAATCCTTGGTAAGAAGGATTATTCCTGGGATATTAGGATAATATTCCAGGCAAGAAGGATTTATTCAGGATTAATATCGCAGCACTCACTTGGCATACTCCAGAATCTTCTTAGCTTGCTTATGGTCCGCATTTTCCCCCTGCATGTGCAACATGCCTATCTCCGTCAGAGCACAGGGCACGAGGTACTTGTCCTCCTTCAGGAGCTTCTCACTGTTCACCACGTAGGTGAGACACTCAGCAGCTTGCAAGGGACTGTTCATGTTACTGAGACAGCAGCCCTTTAGATGGTACGTGAGGAGCAGGTCATCGTAGTAGTACTCGCCCCGATCTGTGAAGAGTAGATACTATTTTAACGGTTTGTCATTCATATGTACATACGTTACTGTTTCCAGAAAAAACAGTTTCGTCAGTATACTAAATATTGGTTTTATAAACATTAAAAAATGATGTGAAACCTAGCTACTAAGTATATAGTTAAATTAAATAGTATTGGATGGTTCTACACCAGCGGCATATGGTATATGATACCATTTCATTTCGTTCGTGGTATTCTATAGATCTATGATTTAAAAAGCCTATTGTCACAATACTTCTTATGAACACCCAGGAAATAAACTAAAGAATATATTTATTTGATTATTAATTAAGTGCATTGATAAGACTTATTAATTAAGTGCATTGTTGCTACTTATTAATTAAGTGCATTGTTGCTACTTATTAATTGAGTGCATTGATGCTACTTATTAATTAAGTGCATTGTTGCTACTTATTAATTAAGTGCATTGTTGCTACTTATTAATTGAGTGCATTGATGCTACTTATTAATTGAGTGCATTGATGCTACTTATTAATTAAGTGCATTGTTGCTACTTATTAATTAAGTGCATTGTTGCTACTTATTAATTGAGTGCATTGATGCTACTTATTAATTGAGTGCATTGATGCTACTTATTAATTAAGTGCATTGTTGCTACTTATTAATTAAGTGCATTGTTGCTACTTATTAATTGAGTGCATTGATGCTACTTATTAATTGAGTGCATTGATGCTACTTATTAATTAAGTGCATTGTTGCTACTTATTAATTGAGTGCATTGATGCTACTTATTAATTAAGTGCATTGTTGCTACTTATTAATTGAGTGCATTGATGCTACTTATTAATTAAGTGCATTGTTGCTACTTATTAATTAAGTGCATTGTTGCTACTTATTAATTGAGTGCATTGATGCTACTTATTAATTGAGTGCATTGTTGCTACTTATTAATTGAGTGCATTGTTGCTACTTATTAATTGAGTGCATTGTTGCTACTTATTAATTGAGTGCATTGATGCTACTTATTAATTGAGTGCATTGATGCTACTTATTAATTGAGTGCATTGTTGCTACTTATTAATTGAGTGCATTGTTGCTACTTATTAATTGAGTGCATTGATGCTACTTATTAATTAAGTGCATTGTTGCTACTTATTAATTGAGTGCATTGATGCTACTTATTAATTAAGTGCATTGTTGCTACTTATTAATTAAGTGCATTGATGCTATTTATTAATTAAGTGCATTGTTGCTACTTTTAATTAAGGGCATTGATGCTACTTATTAATTAAGTGCATTGTTGCTACTTATTAATTGAGTGCATTGATGCTACTTATTAATTGAGTGCATTGATGCTACTTATTAATGAAGTGCATTGATGCTATTTATTAATTAAGTGCATTGTTGCTACTTATTAATTAAGTGCATTGATACCACTAACCCTCTTCTGGCAACATCTCCAATCTCTTCCTCTCGTTATCCACCACATCCAGCACACTGTTGATGAGGTCAAAGTCTCTGCCCAGTATGACAAGGTAGTTCCACATGAAGATCAGTTCTACGGCTGGCAGCGTTAGTCTCTTGTTCTGTGTTTCGAACCGAGCAGCCTTCTTGATGGCGAACTTCTCTATGGGGAAACTTTTGCCTGCGAACTTCTGCTTGAGACCTGGAATTCTCCTGGAAATGAGAAATGTAGTATTGTAGTTTTCAAATAAGAGTATAGCTATGGTAACCATTATGAGTAGCTATAGCTATGGTAACCATTATGAGTAGCTATAGCTATGAAAACCATTATGAGTAGCTATAGCTATGGTAACCATTATGAGTAGCTATAGCTATGAAAACCATTATGAGTAGCTATAGCTATGGTAACCATTATGAGTAGCTATAGCTATGAGAACCATTATGAGTAGCTATGGCTATGGTAACCATTATGAGTAGCTATAGCTATGAGAACCATTATGAGTAGCTATAGCTATGGTAACCATTATGAGTAGCTATAGCTATGAGAACCATTATGAGTAGCTATGGCTATGGTAACCATTATGAGTAGCTATAGCTATGAAAACCATTATGAGTAGCTATAGCTATGAGAACCATTATGAGTAGCTATAGCTATGGTAACCATTATGAGTAGCTATAGCTATGAGAACCATTATGAGTAGCTATGGCTATGGTAACCATTATGAGTAGCTATAGCTATGAAAACCATTATGAGTAGCTATAGCTATGAGAACCATTATGAGTAGCTATAGCTATGAGAACCATTATGAGTAGCTATAGCTATGGTAACCATTATGAGTAGCTATAGCTATGAAAACCATTATGAGTAGCTATAGCTATGAGAACCATTATGAGTAGCTATATTTAGCTATGAAAACCATTATGAGTACTACTATGAGAACAACAACTATGAGTTCTGTTATGAGAACAGAGTAGTACTATGATCATATCTATGAAAACAATTTTATGAGTTAGGAATGAGTTTCGATTTTACTAAGAATTTTTTTTTTAAACTAATTAGTTAGTAAACGAAAATTGTAAATAGTGCATTTTATTGTTAAATTTATAATATAAACCCAATTCGACACAGTATTTGGATATCAATAAGAATATAATATTATAACAAATATTGAGTTCAATTCACTCATAACTGATATTGATCTCATTTCACTCACTGTAGCAATCTGCTTAGCTCATTTCTCTCATCCGCATTGATTTCATCGTATATCATAATAAGGCAGGCGGATTTGAAGTAGGCATAGGCGGCTTTCGACCACTTGCTCTCCTCGAGAAGAATACCAGCGTATTCGGCCGCTTGACTATAGGAAATAAGAAAAGAGTAGTTAGTTATTGAATTAAAATTTGCTGTAAGTTAAAATTTTCACCTGAATCAAGCTTTAGCTACAAAGAAAGTGATCTTTCAAAAAATTTATTGTCGTCAATACACAATGATAGGTTGTAATGTTAATCAGGACTCCAATGTTGGCAACTGGCATGTTCAAACAATATTGGGGCAATGTTGCTGCAAGAAATATCTTTAACAATGTATTTTTTTATAAAATCCATACAATTTAACCAGAATCAATTAGAAAAAGATGTAGCTAAGGGAATAGAAGAATTTACTATCCGAACTATAAATCCTTCTTGCCTGGACATTGCCGTGATGGCTCAAACTGGAAGGCTGAATGACTCAAGCACTCTACATGGAGCATTTTTAAAGCCGCCCCACACGAGCGTCTTTTTGATGTTTGTCAGCTATCGCATGACCCTAAAATATTAACTTTATGTTCTGAGGGCACACATGCGTCTTTTGGACGCACGTTAAAATGGTTAAAAAGACGGACAATTCTGGACGTTCATCAAGAAGACGCTCGTGTCAAGGGACCCAAGTTTACTCACCGCCACTGCATGGTCATCATATGTGCCCACATCAACTCCCAATAACAGACATGGTGAAACTGTTGCCACTCCATCTGACTCAGTCGAGACTTGTTGTAATACTCCTTAGCTTCATCAAACTTCGCCACCACGAAGAAGTAACGCGCTTGGAAGAAGAGGGTGATGGCGCCGTTAGGGTACAGCTGGGGGTGACATTTATTATTAGAGAGTATTTGCTTCTGATAAGAGAATTGTATTAATAATATATTTAAAGGCTTGACTAACCGCCAGCTGGTCATCCAGTATAGCCTGACTCTTGTCCAGGTCCGCATCTCCAGTGCCAAGTATTGGGGCAAACACCAAGTGACCGATAAGAAGGGAGAGTCCACATAAAACCCGCCTCACGGAGTTCTTCAGCTCGAAACCCTTGTCTAACTCGTTCAAACCCACAATCTGAGGTTAAATAATTGGATATGTAATATATCATTATATAATAATTTATGAGTTGGGTAAGTTACGAATTATCGGTCAGTTCTACATCTTCGGACATATAAGAAATATAAGAAAAACTATCATGGATAAGAATGAAAATAACATTATTATTATTATATAGTTTTTCCTTATAAGACCGAAGATGTGGAACTGATCGATAATTCGTAACTTATCCTATGTCAATTTGAATTTATATTAAAATATTTAGAATCAAAACATTTAATAAATAGGGGATTAGAAAACAGTTTTAAATATTTGAATAATTCTTTGGTAGAATGAAAGGAAAAAGAAAAATGGGAATAAAAGAAAACTTGAAGAAATGAATACGAATTTAAAGCAAAATAGCACAACAATACAATTAAACATGTACACTACAATTAACTCCATATTATATTTCATATTATTATAATTGTTATGAAAATAAATATTATTGTACAAACAAATAATTAGTTGCAGCGAAATCTTAACAACAAAATTTTTAAATAATTTTAAAGGTCCCATCCAAGCAATTATTTTAAATACACAACAATGTCCGCTTTACTTCAGAGTTTATAATTTTAACTCAGAAGAAAAAGAAAGAACGCCCTATGTTTTAAAAGCAAGCAAGGTATGTATAATGTATTTAAAATTAAATATTAGGTAGAAATAAAATAAACTTACATAAAAATTATACAATGAATGAAATTTCAAGCAATATTTTTTAATAGGGAAAGTTACGAATTATCGGTCAGTACTACATCTTCGGTCATATAAGAAAAAGCGATATAAAAATTGTTATTATTACACAGTGCTATCTAATACTTCTGCAAACCCGGGTATGCAGAAGTATTAGATAGCACTGTGTAATAATAACAATTTTTATATCGCTTTTTCTTATATGACCGAAGATGTAGTACTGACCGATAATTCGTAACTTACCCTACTGATCCTAGACATTCATTCTGCAATATTATTTAATAGATTTTCTTTCCCGAGAGTTTGGAGAGAGCCTTCAAAACTAGAATTGGAGAGAAAACACAGTTTAGGAACGGAAAAGTTCACAGGTAGGTACTTACTTTGTTAGACTGCAATGAGATGGAAAAGAAAATAGTAATGGTTATAATTATTATTATATAGAACTCATTATTTAATTTGATTTAATAACTAATTCGACTCAATATTTGGAAACATTTCAAAAAAATTGTTATTATTAACATCTAAATTTAAATCCTTATCTAAATTTGGCTGAAATCTAAATTTTAGTAATAACCCAGGTTTTTAATAATATCAATTTAAATAATACCCACCATTATTAAAAATATTAATATAATTAATAGCTAAATGTACCGGGAATAATTGACACACGACCCAGTTTTTCTTTTTTCTTGTATATTATATCATGCATCATATCTATTATATTTAATAAATAATGATTAAATTAAATAAAAAGGATACATTACAGCATAAGGAAATAGATCCTCACATGATAGTTTATTCATAAGAAGAATAACATTTAATTCAGTAACTCACCCTATTTCCAGAAAAGCCGACAAACTCCAACAGTTTCAGTATTTTAGGGGGCAGTTGAGAAATCATCTGAAACACAAAGTATAGCAATTAAATAATAAAAATAAAAAGACTTCTTTTTATCTATTACTGACTAAAATATTTTCATAAAGCCTATAACATTAAAATCCAATATTCAATTTAAGAAGATTAGAACGGACATTTTTTTTCAATTTACGATTAATATCATGAGTTGGGTTGTGACAATATGCCTTTAAAATAATAGATCTTAAGAGAATCACAAATGGAATGAAATGGTATCGAATACTATATACCGCTGGTGTAGAACCATTCAATACTCTTCAATTCTCCCCGTCTATAATATTATAAGGATCTATTATTTTAAAAGCATATTGTCACAACCCTAACAATGAGTAATGCCAAAAACAAGTTAAATCATATATATTAAAACATTAATATGTTTTATACAGAATTCATAACTACAATTTCGACTTCCCTCACCAAATTGAAAGTGCCAACTCCGAACCTGACACCGGATTCGAAATCTCGTTTGTTTTCAGTTCCGTCCAATTGCCCGGACTGTAGCATGTACCAACATTCTCTGTGGGAAAGAAGATCTATAAAGTGGAGGCAAAATAGGCTTTATTCAACACTAGTGTAATTTCCCGTTAAAAATAACAAGTCATCATCAGTGCCAATTTATTACCCGTTATTAGGTTATTTTTTTAATGAATTAAATTAAAATTTTCTACATAGCCTAATTTATTTTATAGATAAAAAACATTTAAATTTTGCATAGAAACAGGGGAATTTAAATATCAAGTCAATATATTCCCGTGCGTATCATAGTAACATCTTCATGCTTAATACCCATCGTGTAAAAGCGGACACCAAATAAATAAATAAATATAAATAGATAAATAGAAATAGATAAATAAACACAAGAGGGAAATTATTAGTATAGATAGATTCTCGTTGGAAAGAAAACATCTGCAGATTATCTATTTTCACACGGATGATCTCAATATATAAAACTTACCGAAGAATCGAAAATCAAATCCATGTTATCAAGAGGTTATTCAAACTCAACGTTCGAAGGTTTTTCAGGTTTCAAACTTTCGAATAGAGAGATTTCCATTCATCATCAGAACAAGGATTGAACTTCACTTCTCCTGATGATGAATAGATATCATTCGATTCGAAAGAGTTTATGTTTAAAGAGTATAAGTAACCTCTTGATATAACTCTTAGAGTGCAAAGCCTTAGGAAGCTTGAAGAAACCACCAGCGTTGGGTTTAAATAGATAAATAATTCTTAGAGATCCTTACTTGTAATCCTGTTAAATAACCTCTAAAGGGCCGTGCACACGCAGGGTTTTTTATGTCTTTCCACCAGACTTTTTGCTAAGCTCCTCCTACTTTTTCCACGAGAATATAAGAAAAAATGATATAGATATTATTTATTTGAGTTGGTATCCATGATACCTGCAGGTATCATGGATACCAACTGAAATAAATAACTATCATATAGTTTTTTCTTATATTCTCGTGGAAAAAGTAGGAGGAGTTTAGCAAAAAGTCTGGTGGAAAGACTTAAAAAAACCTACGTGTGTACGGCCCTTTAAAGATCAAATCCTCACTTGTAAGACTGGTAGCAGTGTCGTATCTTGATGCCTCCCTTCACTAGGGACATTAGCGTCTCATCTTCAATGAAGGACAGTAGTGCCCTCAAGAGCAACACTTCTGCGTAACAAAGCTCTGCATGCATCTCAACTGAAAGGAAACATTAGGTAGAACAGGTAATATAGTGTTATTACGCACTCTAATATTGATATAATTCGAAATGACAGCAATATTTTGAAGAGTAAATATTCATAGTGCTCTCAATTTTATGATTTTTGAAGATTATTCTTATATACCAACCATCAAACTTAAAAAAATAAAATTGGATGTTTTATGATTACCCTCAGTGTACGTAGAATAGTCAGTCTTCTTCACCATTTTGCCGAAGCTCTCCCTCATGGTAGCTTTTCTCTTGAGAGTATTACACAGCTCCACACCGCTCTTGAGAGCATTGGCAGCTGCCTCTATGTCTTTCTGGAACAGTAAAGCAGTTAGTAGTAACTCAAAGTAAACAATTACGTTAAATAAGTAATACAAAAAGTAAAAATTATTCATATTAACTAACGGAGAAAACTTATGGTGGAGCCATAGAAGATTAAGGTGGGTCACCGCTAATTTTCGATGACCCTACCATAACTTTCTATGTGGGTATTAGGTGTAAGTTCCGAGTTATCGTACGGTTCCACAGTTTAGATTATTTAGTATAATAATAATTATTGCTTTACTTTTATTTTAATTGGTATAAACGATACCTTCAGGTATGAATGATAACAAATAAAACAAAATTTCTATGATAATGGATAATTATATACAGCTTTTTCCCATGATCGAAAATGCGGAACAGTTCGTTATTTCGGAACGTTAATATTTTAATAATAATTTTTTATTCAATTTGAGTGAAATAAATTAAAATTTTACATTCTTTCCTTCAAAGCAAGTACAGTTATATAAGGAGTACTTTACTCTTAAAGGTGTACTTTACTCTTCAAGGTGTACTTTAGGTGTACTTTACTCTTAAAGGTGTACTTTACTCTTAAAGGTGTACTTTACTCTTAAAGGTGTACTTTACTCTTAAAGGTGTACTTTACTCTTAAAGGTGTACTTTACTCTTAAAGGTGTACTTTACTCTTAAAGGAGTACTTTACTCTTAAAGGTGTACTTTACTCTTAAAGGTGTACTTTATTCCTAAAGGTGTACTTTTAAAGGAGTACTTTACTCTTAAAGGTGTACTTTATTCCTAAAGGTGTACTTTACTCTTAAAGGTGTACTTTACTCTTAAAGGTGTACTTTACTCTTAAAGGTGTACTTTACTCTTAAAGGTGTACTTTACTCTTAAAGGTGTACTTTACTCTTAAAGGTGTACTTTACTCTTAAAGGTGTACTTTACTCTTAAAGGTGTACTTTACTCTTAAAGGTGTACTTTACTCTTAAAGGAGTACTTTACTTTTAAAGGTGTACTTTACTCTTAAAGGTGTACTTTATTCCTAAAGGTGTACTTTTAAAGGAGTACTTTACTCTTAAAGGTGTACTTTATTCCTAAAGGTGTACTTTACTCTTAAAGGAGTACTTTACTCTTAAAGGTGTACTTTACTCTTAAAGGTGTACTTTACTCTTAAAGGTGTACTTTACTCTTAAAGGTGTACTTTACTCTTAAAGGTGTACTTTACTCTTAAAGGTGTACTTTACTCTTAAAGGTGTACTTTACTCTTAAAGGTGTACTTTACTCTTAAAGGTGTACTTTACTCTTAAAGGTGTACTTTACTCTTAAAGGTGTACTTTACTCTTAAAGGTGTACTTTACTCTTAAAGGTGTACTTTACTCTTAAAGGTGTACTTTACTCTTAAAGGTGTACTTTACTCTTAAAGGTGTACTTTACTCTTAAAGGTGTACTTTACTCTTAAAGGTGTACTTTACTCTTAAAGGTGTACTTTAGGTGTACTTTACTACTCACAGCATCAAACGTTAGGATGGCCTGAAGAAAAAGGAAGGTACCATAGCCCAAGGCATGGTACATGTCTTTGTGGGCCCTGCGAAGAAAATAAAAAGGATAAGTTAAGGTAGTGACTCGGGCAACATTGTCCCATTATTTTGGGACAATGTTGTAACAAAAAGGACAATGTTCTTACTATATTGGGACAATTCTATGACAAAATTGGGACCATAGTAAATAAATAGAGAAGTATGCTAAGTTTCGAGTTCATTGACGGTGAAATTGATCCATTCTTCAGAAACGATGTAAACAAATGACGTCACACAGAGAACTCTCAAATATTATAGGTATTATTAGGTGAATATTATAAGTGAATAGAGTGTAAAACGTGATAAAAACAATTTTATGTAAGTTAATTTCCATGAAAATGCACATTTAAGTGAATAATAAAACAATTTTTATTTAAAAACAAATGGAAAATATTTTGTGTGACGTCACTCAGAATATTTTCGGATGTTCCAATATTGGGATCAAGTGTAGTGTAAGGATCCCAGCTCAATCTGGGGTCCTTAAACTACACTTGGGTTAACACTGGGGTCCTTAAAGTACACTTGATCCCAATATTGTTCTATACTTTTCTATCTATTTACTATGACTGGGACAATGTTGTAACAGTATTGAGGCATGTTAAAATACCGAAGCCTTATAGAGGGAAATAGTTATGGTGGGGCCATAGAAGATTATGGGGTCCCTTCTTAATCTTCTAAGGCCCCACCATAAATTTCTCTCTAGGCAGGAAATGTAAAGAAGAACCAGCCTATATTAATTAATTTATGTTAAAAGAGTGTTTACAACATATACTGAATATAATTAAACGTACCTCATATTCATAGAATACTATTTCAATTAGACAGAAAAAGAATAAATAAAGGAATAATTAGGATAAACTGCCAATTAGGTGAGACCTACACAACATGAACTGAATTAAAAGGACAAACCGTAAATAGAACTGTGGCACAAGTTGCCAAGAAAAGGTGAACAGAAATAGAACATTTACGTAAAGGAAAGAGAGATAAAAGGGTACGTAAGTTCCTAGTTATTGAACGGTTCACATTATCGAACAAAATATATAATTTACCTCGTTATTTTAATTGATCGGAAATGTGGAACTGTCCGATAATTCGATATTTATCCTGTGTGCATTTCCAGTTGGTTGCAGTTTTTTTTTATTGAATTCCTATAATTGGTTTGGAATCTTTTGGTTCGATAACACATAGGTAGGATATTTGAAAGAGAACAGTCTGGAGAGGGGGGATGTGAATGGCTTCCGATAGAAAGAATATGCAGTTAGTAAAAAGAATATGCAGTTATTGCAGTTAGTAAAAAGAATATGCAGTTATTGCAGTTAGTAAAAAGAATATGCAGTTATTACAGTTAGTAAAAAGAATATGCAGTTATTGCAGTTAGTAAAAAGAATATGCAGTTATTGCAGTTAATAAAAAGAATATGCAGTTATAGCAGTTAATAAAAAGAATATGCAGTTATTGCAGTTAATAAAAAGAATATGCAGTTATTGCAGTTAGTAAAAAGAATATGCAGTTATTACAGTTAGTAAAAAGAATATGCAGTTATTGCAGTTAGTAAAAAGAATATGCAGTTATTAAAAAGAATATGCAGTTATTGCAGTTAGTAAAAAGAATATGCAGTTATTGCAGTTAGTAAAAAGAATATGCAGTTATAGCAGTTAATAAAAAGAATATGCAGTTATTGCAGTTAGTAAAAAGAATATGCAGTTATAGCAGTTAATAAAAAGAATATGCAGTTATTGCAGTTAGTAAAAAGAATATGCAGTTATTACAGTTAGTAAAAAGAATATGCAGTTAGTAAAAAGAATATGCAGTTATTGCAGTTAGTAAAAAGAATATGCAGTTATAGCAGTTAATAAAAAGAATATGCAGTTATTGCAGTTAATAAAAAGAATATGCAGTTATTGCAGTTAGTAAAAAGAATATGCAGTTATTGCAGTTAATAAAAAGAATATGCAGTTATTGCAGTTAGTAAAAAGAATATGCAGTTATTGCAGTTAATAAAAAGAATATGCAGTTATTGCAGTTAATAAAAAGAATATGCAGTTATTGCAGTTAATAAAAAGAATATGCAGTTATTGCAGTTAATAAAAAGAATATGCAGTTATTGCAGTTAGTAAAAAGAATATGCAGTTATTACAGTTAGTAAAAAGAATATGCAGTTAGTAAAAAGAATATGCAGTTATTGCAGTTAGTAAAAAGAATATGCAGTTATAGCAGTTAATGAAAAGAATATGCAGTTATTGCAGTTAATAAAAAGAATATGCAGTTATTGCAGTTAGTAAAAAGAATATGCAGTTATTGCAGTTAGTAAAAAGAATATGCAGTTATTACAGTTAGTAAAAAGAATATGCAGTTAGTAAAAAGAATATGCAGTTAGTAAAAAGAATATGCAGTTATTACAGTTAGTAAAAAGAATATGCAGTTAGTAAAAAGAATATGCAGTTATTACAGTTAGTAAAAAGAATATGCAGTTATTACAGTTAGTAAAAAGAATATGCAGTTAGTAAAAAGAATATGCAGTTAGTAAAAAGAATATGCAGTTATTGCAGTTAGTAAAAGGAATATGCAGTTAGTAAAAAGAATATGCAGTTATTGCAGTTAGTAAAAAGAATATGCAGTTATTGCAGTTAGTAAAAAGAATATGCAGTTATTGCAGTTAATAAAAAGAATATGCAGTTATTGCAGTTAGTAAAAAGAATATGCAGTTATTGCAGTTAATAAAAAGAATATGCAGTTATTGCAGTTAATAAAAAGAATATGCAGTTATTGCAGTTAGTAAAAAGAATATGCAGTTATTGCAGTTAGTAAAAAGAATATGCAGTTATAGCAGTTAATAAAAAGAATATGCAGTTATTGCAGTTAATAAAAAGAATATGCAGTTATTGCAGTTAGTAAAAAGAATATGCAGTTAGTAAAAAGAATATGCAGTTATAGCAGTTAATAAAAAGAATATGCAGTTATTGCAGTTAATAAAAAGAATATGCAGTTATAGCAGTTAATAAAAAGAATATGCAGTTATTGCAGTTGATAAAAAGAATATGCAGTTATTGCAGTTAATAAAAAGAATATGCAGTTATTGCAGTTAATAAAAAGAATATGCAGTTATAGCAGTTAATAAAAAGAATATGCAGTTATTGCAGTTGATAAAAAGAATATGCAGTTATTGCAGTTAATAAAAAGAATATGCAGTTATTGCAGTTAATGAAAAGAATATCAATTAATAAGACTTCATAGTAAATAAAAATAATTAATTGAATTTCCAAATAAATAAAAATATTTAATTGAATTTATAAATAAATAAAATAAATGAACTTTCAAGTAAAGAAAGTAATTAAAATTTCAAATAAAGAAAAATAATAAAACTTGCATATCGAATTTTCATACAGATTTTCATTGAAATGAGGTGACGATTTTGTCCCCGTTTGCTCGTTAGGGCTAAGCCTTTAAGCCTGTTAATCTTAGTGTCACATTCACAGAGTGTTTGAGCTAAGCCTTTGTAGGCTTCTTGTCTGTACGAGAGGCTTCACGTTAACAATTGAAAAGAAAAACACTCTTAAGTGAGTATTTAACAATAGAGAATTACCTGTGCAGTACGGGTAAACTATTATCGACTGTTTCGTTCTGAAAACAACTTTTCATATTTAGATTAAATGATTAAATATGACCACTAAATAGTTAAGGGTTAATCTTACAATAACAATTATTTACAATAAAATTTTATTAGATGAAATGAATATTTGCTAGATATTTATTATGAGATAATCATTGAGTTAAAGTTATAACGTATACAGTTCAAAATATGGGATATATGTATAGTAAGAACTGCACTATATCTTTTTAGGCAATCATTCAATTTGCTGTACATCAAGTTACAATAGTGTTATTTGCTGCAGAAATTACTATATTTAACACCATGTAGTGAGTGAGACCTTGTCATAAACCTACCTAATGGTTAGTATATCTATGGTGGTATGAAGGTAGATATTGTATATCTATAGTGGTATGAAGGTAGATATTGTATATCTATAGTGGTATGAAGGTAGATATTGTATATCTATAGTGGTATGAAGGTAGATATTGTATATCTATAGTGGTATGAAGGTAGATATTGTATATCTATAGTGGTATGAAGGTAGATATTGTATATCTATCGTAGTTTGAAGGTAGATTTTGTATATCTATCGTAGTATGAAGGTAGATATTGTATATATATCGTAGTATAAAGGTAGATATTGTATATCTATCGTAGTATGAAGGTAGATATTGTATATCTATAGTGGTATGAAGGTAGATATTGTATATCTATAGTGGTATGAAGGTAGATATTGTATATCTATAGTGGTATGAAGGTAGATATAGTATATAATAGTGGTATGAAGGTAGATATAGTATATCTATAGTGGTATGAAGGTAGATATTGCATATTTATCGTAGTATGAAGGTAGATATTGTATATCTATAGTGGTATGAAGGTAGATATTGTATATCTATCGTAGTTTAAAGGTAGATATTGTATATCTATCGTAGTATGAAGGTAGATATTGTATATCTATCGTAGTATGAAGGTAGATATTGTATATATATCGTAGTATAAAGGTAGATATTGTATATCTATCGTAGTATGAAGGTAGATATTGTATATCTATCGTAGTTTAAAGGTAGATATTGTATATCTATCGTAGTATGAAGGTAGATATTGTATATCTATCGTAGTATGAAGGTAGATATTGTATATATATCGTAGTACAAAGGTAGATATTGTATATCTATAGTGGTATGAAGGTAGATATTGTATATCTATCGTAGTTTAAAGGTAGATATTGTATATCTATCGTAGTATGAAGGTAGATATTGTATATCTATCGTAGTATGAAGGTAGATATTGTATATATATCGTAGTACAAAGGTAGATATTGTATATCTATCGTAGTATGAAGGTAGATATTGTATATCTATAGTGGTATGAAGGTAGATATTGTATATCTATAGTGGTATGAAGGTAGATATTGTATATCTATCGTAGTATGAAGGTAGATATTGTATATCTATAGTGGTATGAAGGTAGATATTGTATATCTATAGTGGTATGAAGGTAGATATTGTATATCTATCGTAGTATGAAGGTAGATATTGTATATCTATAGTGGTATGAAGGTAGATATTGTATATATATCGTAGTATAAAGGTAGATATTGTATATCTATAGTGGTATGAAGGTAGATATTGTATATCTATAGTGATATGAAGGTAGATATTGTATATCTATAGTGGTATGAAGGTAGATATTGTATATCTATATTGGTATGAAGGTAGATATTGTATATCTATAGTGGTATGAAGGTAGATATAGTATATCTATAGTGGTATGAAGGTAGATATTGTATATTTATCGTAGTATGAAGGTAGATATTGTATATCTATAGTGGTATGAAGGTAGATATTGTATATATATCGTGGTATAAAGGTAGATATTGTATATCTATAGTGGTATGAAGGTAGATATTGTATATCTATCGTAGTATGAAGGTAG
>CANNZV010006025.1:0-21464 GCA_947561585.1 Caprella mutica
AGAGAATTATTTGGTATTCCTGAATTTGATATGGGCTTTAATACGAATATACCAACCCTGATTTTGACTTATGGCGGAATGATTCTATATTTGAATTATTTTGTACCCAAATATAAAGTTAAACATTGAATGAATTAATCAAGAAAATAAGAAGCAGTCAGGATTTGAGTCTGGAAGCTGAAGCATATCTTTATACTATTTCAAAGAAAAAAACCTTTTCGAAAGGGGCTGTCTTATTTCAACAAGGGCAAAATGTAAACAATATATATTTTGTCCTAAATGGTTGTCTACGATCCTATTGCATTGACAAAAACGGTAAAGAACATACCTTGCAATTTGGGATTAAAAATTGGTGGATAAGCGATTATATCGCTATTCACAACAATGAATCTGCAAGCCTAGCCGTAGAAAGTCTCCAGGAAACAAGCGTCATTGAATTTAATGCCAAGAAACTGAATAACATATTTATACCATTTCCTGAATTCGAACCTTTTCAGAGAAACCTTCTAGAACGACATGTGGTTAGTTTGCACCAACGGATTTTGAATCAGTTGCAATTGACTGCTTCGGAGCGTTATGATTTGTTCTTGGAGCAATATCCCGATATTGAGCAGTTTACTCGAAATTATCACATCGCCTCTTATCTAGGGATTACCCAAGAAAGTTTGAGCCGTATTCGAGTTGAAAAAAACAAAAATTAATTTCTTACCATACATCAATTTTTATCTCTTTAATAGCAGTTACTTTTGTGTTTTTAATAATTAAGTAGTTAACCTTAACTACTTACAAAAAGCTTCTTTACGATGATGAAAATGATATTAATTGGTTTAGCAATTTTTCTTGTTCTTGCTTTTGTAGCATTATACATTACATCTAGACCACAACTAGAATCAGATGGTTCTTATAAGCCATCAAAACTTGCTTTAACATTAGGTACTGTTGATGTAAGCGATTTTGAAAATGTTAGCTACCAAAAATACCAGGGAAAGAAGAAAAAAATATTGGCGATTTTTACCGAACAGAAGAATATGAAAATGAAGAATGGCAAATTGTTTTCTACAGGAAATCATCCCATAGAAGCTCTTTTACCGATGCTACATTTAAAAAATGCAGGATTTGATTTTGAAATAGCGACTCCAACAGGAAAGCCAGTAATATTTGAAATGTGGGCATTTCCAGAAAAAGACAAACACGTAAAAGCCATTTACGATGAGTTCAAATCTAGTTTTAAACAACCTATGAAATTGACAGATTTCATCAATACCTCATTACAGGATACGGCATCTTATGCTGCGGTTTTTGTGCCAGGTGGACATGGTGCTATGTTAGGTATTCCAGAAGATAAGAATGTTGGGAAAATATTGAATTGGGCTCATGAAAGCGACTTGTTCACTATAACGCTTTGTCACGGGCCTGGATCGCTTTTATCTACTACATTAAATAATCAAAAATTTATTTACGAAGGATATAACATGGCGGTATTCCCAGACGCTGTAGATAAGCAGACACCGATGATTGGTTATTTGCCAGGACACATGCCACGTGGATTGAGTGAAAAATTGAAGAGCTTAGGAGCTAATCTTATGAATACTAAATCAGACGATACCGTTTGTTTGGATAGAAAATTAATCACGGGAGCAAGCCCTCTAGCCTCCAATGCACTAGGGAAATTAGCAGCCAAGACTTTATTGAAAGAATTGAAGTAACATTCAAAACAGAAGATGGCGTATATTAAAACAATCTATTGGTCAAGTGTGTTTTCTTAAACATTCTCAAATAGGTTTTAATACTAAATCAAAATTATAAAATGGAATTATTAGATAAACTGAATTGGCGATATGCTGCCAAAGCGATGAATGGCGAAACAGTCCCACAAGAAAAAGTGGACAATATTATTGAAGCTATATCCCTTGCGCCAACCTCAAGTGGCTTACAGCCCTTTGAAGTTTTTGTCATAACGAATCAGGAGGTAAAAGAACAAATCAAACCCATCGCTTGGAATCAATCCGTCATAACAGATTGTTCGCATTTATTAGTTTTTGCAGCTTGGGATACCTATACCGCTGACCGAATTAATAAAATGTTTGATTTGACCAATGAAATTAGAGGATTTAAGAATGAGGGTTGGGAAAATTACCGCCAAATGTTATTGAGCAATTACCCTCAAAAAGACGCAGAAGAAAACTTCAATCATGCCGCCAAACAAGCCTATATTGCTTTTGCACATGGTATCGTTGCTGCAGCATTTGAAGGGGTGGACAGCACGCCAATAGAAGGGTTTAGTCCAGAAAAATTGGATAAAATATTAGGCTTAAGAGAGAAAGGATTGAGAAGTTGTGTTATCCTTACTTTAGGATATAGAGCGGCGGAAAAAGACTGGTTGGTCAATCTCAAAAAAGTTAGAAAAAGTAAAGCCGATTTGATTACAGAAATCAAATAAGACAATTTTATTTTTTGTTGGTAAAACAAAAAAGCTGAATAAGGTAATCTCGTCTTATTCAGCTTTTTTTATTCCCAAAATTCTTTTTTTTTAATACACTCCGTCATCACAAATCTCCCTTTTTTTCCACTCAACACATTGATTGTCAAAAGTACAAACTACCTTTGTGGCAAAATAAAGAATTATGACAACCTTTTCTAAATTAGGAATCAGTGAAGCGTATATAAAAGCGCTGAAAGAACTCAATATTGTAAAGCCAACTGAAATTCAAGAAGCTGTAATTCCTAAGCTTTTAGGGACGAAGACCGATTTAATTGGTTTGGCACAAACAGGAACTGGAAAAACAGCCGCTTTTGGATTGCCGATATTGAACGCCGTTGATCCTAGTAAAGCAGAAGTACAAGGCTTAATCATTGCGCCAACACGGGAGTTGGTACAACAAATTAAAAAGCAACTTTTCAAATACACCAAATACATTGAAGAGCGAATTTTTGTAGAGGGCGTTTATGGGGGCGAGAAAATAGAACGGCAAATTAAGTCCTTAAAGAGGACAACGCATATTGTCGTCGCGACACCAGGTCGTTTACTTGATTTAATAGAACGTAGAGCTGTGGATATCAGTCAGGTGAGAACCTTAATCCTAGACGAGGCGGATGAAATGCTAAGTATGGGCTTTAAAGAAGAATTAAATAGAATCCTAAAACACAATACCTCGAAACGAAATACTTGGTTGTTTTCTGCTACGATGCGAGCAGAAATCAAACAGATTGTTAAAACCTATATGGCCGCAGATGCCATCCGAATAGAAGTAAACAAAGACTCCTTGGTCAATGAAAATATTTCACATCATTTTATCAATACCAAGATTAAGGATAAACTGCAGCTAATTACAAGGATTCTTAAGAAAAAGAAAAAAGAGAGAGGCGTTATCTTTTGTAGAACTAAAGCAGGCACGAATACCTTAGCAAAAGAATTGCAAGACGCAGGTTTTTCTGTTGGTGCATTAGAAGGTGGAATGAAGCAAAAGGAACGGGATAAAGTGATGCGTGCTTTTAAAAATGAAAGCATTCAATTTTTGGTCTCTACCGATGTTTTTGCGAGAGGGATAGATGTGCATGACCTTACTTTTGTGTTGCATCATCAAATGCCAGACCAGATAGAATATTATACCCATCGAAGCGGTAGAACGGCTAGAGGAGGCAAAAAAGGACAGTCAATAGCCTTGGTTATTCCTGGCGAAATGGAAAAAGTGCTTGCTACTCAAAAAATACTCGGTATTACGTTTCGGCAAATGAGTATGTGATAGGGAGTATTAAGCGACAAAAAACACAAAAGGTGAATAAGACGATGAAGTCTTATTCACCTTTTGTGTTTTTTATGAATGTCTTTTTTTCTAAAGAGGAAAGTAATTTAATTAAATGTCTCACCAGTGTGACGTTTTTTGTACATTTGTCACACAAGTGTGTCAAAATGAAAAATACAAAAGAAAATATCATACAAGCCGCTATCTTACTTTTAGAAAAAGATAAGCATTGTTCCTTAGAAGAAATAGCTACAAAAGCGGGACTAAGTAGAAGAACGTTGCATCGATATTTCGATGGCAAAGAAGAACTAATCATTGCTGTTTTTGAAATCTTAGCGGACAAATATTATAAGGGGGTTTTAGAGATAATTGGGGAAGAAAAACCAGTTATCGAAACGATTAAAAGCCTTTTCTCTTATGACCTAAAAGTGTTTTCGAGTCATAGCACGATTTATTATTTGTATGAAAGTTTTAAGGATATGTACAAATTTGAGGATAAAGATATTGAACTAGTTGAAGTGATTTATCTTGACCTTTTTGCCAAATTATGCAAAGGCGGACATTGTAATGAAAAGTTAAATGCTCAGTGGATTGGTGCATATTATGACAGCATCATTCATTTAGGTAATAAACAAATCAAAAACGGCTTGGAGTACGAACTAGTCGAAAAAACAATCTGGCAATTATTTTGGAATGGCATTAATAAATAATTATAAAACATCATGAAAATTAATCTTCTACTAGGACTTCTACTTTTATGCTTATTCGGTTTAAGCATTTCAAGTTGCGTCAAATGGGCAGCTCGTGCCCATGATAAACTTCCCGACACAACCGCATTGCACAAGAATTATAATTACCAAGGAAAGGTAATCATTGTAGGTGCAGGAGCTTCTGGTTTAGCGGCTGCCAAAGTCTTGGAACAAAACAATATTGACTACACCATTTTGGAAGCATCTGACCGATACGGTGGAAGGCTTAAAAAAGATACAACGCTTGCTGATTTTCCGATTGACATAGGGGCGGAGTGGATACATAGTGCGCCCATTGTCCTCAATAAATTAAAAGGCAAAGCAGGTGAGCAAATAGAGGAAGAGTTGATACCATATCATTTAGAAGAAACTTATAATTGGGATGGGCAGGAGTATAAAAAAGTCTCCCAAGCTCAAAATGATTTCATGTATAACTTTATGCCTGAATCCAAGTTCAAAAAGGCCACTTGGTATGACTTTGTCAACGAGAATATCGCTGCAACGGTAAAGCATAAAATTCAATTTAATTCGCCCGTTACAGCCATTAATTATTCGGGTGATAAAGTGCAAGTGAAAACAAAAGATGGTACAATTCACAGCGCAGATAAAGTGTTGGTAACGGTTTCTATTGGTGTCTTGAAAGCAAATCATATCACCTTCACACCTGATTTGAGCAAGGAAAAAAAGGAGGCGATTAATGCTATTACATTTCTGCCAGGCTTTAAATTAGTTATGAAATTCACCGAGAAATTTTATCCAGATGTGATAAACTGGGAGGTAGAAACAGGCGAAAAAGTTTTTTATGATATTGCTTTTAAAAAAGAAGCACAAAGTCATATTCTTGGTTTCTTAGCAACTGGAGCTAGTGTTGAAGAATATTACGCCTTGGAGTCTAAAGATGAAATCGTTCAGTCAATTCTAGCAGAGCTTGACAAAATATTTGATGGCAAAGCTTCTAAAAGCTATACTGGCGACTACATTTTAGAAAACTGGGGGCAACATCAATTTACGATGGGCACTTGGACACAAGCCTTTCAACAAAAAAAATCTGAACTCAAAATCCTTAATCAGCCGCTTGATAAGAAGGTTTATTTTGCAGGGGAAATTAATGATACTTATCAACAAATGGGCGTACCTGGAGCAGTATTATCGGGCTATGATGCTATAGACAGATTATTAAGGGAAAAGGAATAAAGAGCATAAAAAAAACTCACAGCGACTAAAAGTCGCTGTGAATTTTTAAGCTTTTAAAAGAAAGATTTTACCCCACCTTATTCGCCATAGCGACAAAATATGGATTGCGTAAAATTTCTTTATTGTAAATCAAAGGCTCTTTGGTATTATTATCGATAACGCTTCCGCCTGCTTCTTCCAAAACAATTTGAGCTGCGCCCGTATCCCATTCCATAGTTGGAGCAAGACGAGGATAAATATGCGCTTCGCCTTTCGCCAAAATCAAAAATTTGAGGGAGCTACCTTTCGAAACCAAATCGGGACTATCAAAACCAGCCACAAATTTTTCGGTATCTTCATTCAGGTGTGAACGAGAGCAAACGAGTTTCAGACCGCTGTCCGACATTTTGAATTCAGGTGCATTGAGTTTGGTCACAACACCATCTTTTTCCATGAACGCCCCTTCGCCTTTGATTGCCCAAAACATCTCGTCCAAAACAGGCGCATATACGACTCCCATCACGGTTACTTGATTGTGAATGAGAGCGATATTGACGGTAAATTCTCCATTTCTTTTGATAAATTCCTTCGTTCCATCAAGCGGGTCAACCAACCAAAAATGGCTGTATGCTTTGCGCTCCGAATAGTCGAGCAATTTGTTTTCTTCCGAAATAATTGGATATTGAATAGCCAAAGCTTCCAAGCCTTTGCAAATAATAGCATTGGCAGTTTGGTCGGCAATCGTCAAAGGCGATTCATCTGATTTGCTTTCGACTTGAAAGTCGTCTGTACCATAAATTTTCAGAATGGCAGCACCAGCATCTCGTGCTATATCAATGACTTCTTTTACTAAAGTTGAATGATTCATATAGAGGATATTTGTTGATTTTTTTAAAATGAAAAGATTGATATTTTTAATAAATAATACAAGATATACGTAACAGAATTTACAATTGTTCAAATAATTTTAAGACCATCGCTCGTTTTCGTACCGAAACGGGAACTTGTCCATTGTCGCTCATCAAGACATAGCCGCCATCTTGTTTGAGGAAAGCTTTGATGTGTTTGGTATTGATTAAGTGGGATTGGTGTACTCGAACAAAGCCTTGGTCCTGAAGTAATTTGTCGTATTCTTTTAGTGTTTTGGTCACCAATAATTTCGATTTATCTTCAAAATAAAAGGTCGTATAATTGCCACTCGATTCGCATCGAATAATATGGGCTAATTCTGTAAACTGAATTTTTTCTAAAGTATGTAAAGCCAAACGTTTGGGGAGGCTTTGATTTTTGATGCTTTGCATCAACATTTGTAGCGGTTCGGGAGATTTATCTTTTTGCTGTCCCAATTTTTGAACCGCTTCTACCAATTCGTCGGGGTCGATGGGCTTGAGCAAATAATCTATTGCCGAAAAACGAAAAGCTTTGATGGCAAATTCATTGGAAGCTGTCGTGAAAATTACTTGAAATGGAGTAGCAGGCAATATTTCTAAAATATCGAATCCTGTACCATCTTGCAAATGAATATCCAAGAATACAACCGAAGGTTGTATCTTCTTCAAAAGTTTGACGCCACTTACTACACTCGATGCCGTTCCAATCACTTCTACTTGTGGGCAATAGGTTTTTAAGTCCAATTGAAGCGTTTCAATGGCAGGAGCAACATCGTCGATAATAGCAGCAGTAATCATAATTTTATTCAATTTCTAAAAGGCAATGAACAGGATAATGGTCCGAGTAAAATTTGTCTTTGATTATATCATGTCGAAGACTTTTTATAGACTCATTGGTCAAAATATAATCCAATTTGAGTCCAGGAATACTCCCCGAAAAAGTCGTTCCAATACCCCAAGCACTTTCCTTGAAAGTATCTTTCAAAGGAGTGTTTAGTTTTTTATAGAGGTAAGATACGGGAGTTTCGTTAAAATCGCCACATAGAATAACAGGATAAGGACTATTTTCAATATGCGAAAGTACCAATTCGGATTGTTCGATTCGACGTACTGCGGCTCGTTTATATTTTCCTAGAATACTTTTTAGTCCGAGCCAAGTTTCTTTTTCCTGAATGTCTGCCGTCTCTATGAGTTTGTCTGTATCGGAGGTGATTCGGTTGGATTGAAAATGGACGCTATAGACTCGAACGACTTGTTGGTCTAACTGTATATCTGCCCATACACAAGCATTTCCATGTGTTTTTTTGAAGTTGATATTTCCTTGGTTGAGGATTGGATATTTAGAAAAAATACTGACACCTTGGTTGCGAGCTTTGTGTTGGAGTTGGGTGTTTTGAGGAATGAGTTGATGCCAGCCTGTTTCTTGGGTACAAAAAATATCTGGATTAATATCCTTATTGAGCCAATCAAAAAACTCAGTTCTGATTTTTTGTTGGGCAGCTTTATCTTTTTTATTCACCAATTTTCTAAAACCTTCTGTATTATAACTCAATATCGAAACGCTACTTTCAGTAGCGTGAATAGTACTTAGATTGAATCCCACAAAAGCATTCAAATATGTCCAACCTATAAGAATGGTCAATAAAGAAAAGACAAAATACCAACGTTTGAAAATAACCCAAAAAAGGATAAAAAGTAGATTGAAGAGCAACAACCAAGAATAGCCTGTTCCAAAAAAAGAAAGAAACCAAGTCTGCTCAGGATTGACAAAAGGAGAAAGATAAGCTAAAATAGTGGCTATAATGACTAAGATGTTGACCCATCGGAAAAGTTTTTCTATTCGCTGCACTACAAGTTCTGTTTTGGGAAAGGTCTTTTATTAGAGGAGTTTATTTTTTACTTGCTTTGAATAAAAATTCTTTCTCTTCGGCAGTTAGACTATCGTATCCTTTTACTTTTATTTTATCCAAAATAGAATCCAATTGGTCTTGATGAGATACATCTTCGCCATCAGAAACAGCATGAGCTTTGCTTTTGCTAAATTGTTTTCGTTTTTTTAGCTTAGGATTTTTATAAGCCATACGAGGGCCTTTTTGGCGTTTAAAGAAAGAAGCTATTTTATCGAAAAAATTGTTAACAGGCACTGACATATCATTGCCTTTATTCAATTGTGCAATAAAAAACCAACCAAAAATAGCTCCTCCCAAATGCGCCCAATGACCGCCCGTATTGAAATCACTAGCTGTGCTAATCAGTGCCCAGAAAAAGGCACCAGCCGCTATAAATTTTAAAGGCACATCGCCCAAAAACAACAAACGTATATTATAATCGGGAGCTTTAAACCCTGCTGCGATGACGATAGCCATGACAGCACCCGAAGCACCTAGCGCAAAACGAGGACCTGCATCGCCATAAGGCATGAGATTGGCAGAGATAAAATACATCAAACCTCCCGCAATACCGCCCAAAAGATAGAGTGGCAAAACGCGTTTGTCGTTGAGCAAATCGCCAAAAATTCGCCCAAACCAAAACAAGAAAAGCATATTCCACAAGAGATGCCAAAATTTTTCGTGTAGAAACATATTGGTCAATATGCCCCAAGGATGCAATACAATATGCAAAGCATCAGAAGACATACAGAAAAAATGAATGATTGTATTGTACAATGGCGGCAAATCTCCAGCATTGCCATGCTTCAAAATCATCCACAAAAGGTTGACGGCAATAAATACAACAACATTAATAATGATGAGTCGAGTCACCATATTACCATAGTTGAACTGTTGCTTTATGTCATTCCAAATTGATTCGAACATTTCGGTGGTATCCTATTTCTAAAATTAATAATTCTTCAAATATATAAAAACTATACTTATATTAATACGTCTTACTAACGAGATTTATGACGAACAAGTTTTATTTAAGGCACACGAATTGGCTTTGATAGGTAAATTAATTACAATTTTGAGCCAAATTTTCGCCAATATAAGAGCAAAAGTACACCTGCTGCAGCTCCTCCAATATGTGCAAAGTGGGCTACACCTGTACTTCTTCCCGTAACACCAAGGAAAGCATCTATCAGTATAATACCAATCGCAAAATATTTCGCTTTTATTGGAATAGGCGGAAAGAGCAACTGCAATTTTGCTTCGGGAAATAAAAACCCAAAGGCAGCAATAATACCATAAACCGCTCCCGATGCACCCAATACATAAGGTCGAGGGCTTGCCATATACATTTCATAGGTTCCTGCATCAAAGCCTTGTACTTTGAAGTACCATATAATCATGTGAGCTAAAATTGCTCCAAATCCAGCAAACAAGTAATAGAATAAAAAATTCTTCGACCCCAGATAATTTTCTACAGTTGGACCCAAAAAAAAGAGAGACAGCATATTGAAAAATAAATGCGAAATATCAGCATGCATAAACATATGCGTTACATACTGAAAAGGCTGATGAAACTCGGAAGAAGGATAATACAAAGCTAAAATACTTCTATTTTCTTGGAAAATAGCCCAAGAACCCAAAAAGAAAATAACATTTATGATAATAAGATGTTTGACAACATCAGTAATTTGAGCCATAAGTTTAATTTTATTGATAAGCGAATCGGAAAAAATAAGATATTCAAAAAATCAGTTTAACTAGAAAGCCTATTTGTTTCTTAGTTTCCAAACTCCAAGGTCTACGAAATTCATTAAGTTTGCAATTATTATCGACGTATTTTAATAAATTAAACTACAAAATAATAATTGCTTTTTCTAAAAATACTATTTTAATCTCCATTTTTTTTAAATAAATATGAGGTATTCTTTTTTCCTTTTTTGTTTCTGTTTTTGTTTCCTGAATTCCACTTGTCAGCTTAATACACCTAATCAACAATTAAGTGTCTTGAATGTTGATGAAAAAATGACTGGTCTGAGTTTTGTCGCGCCTCCAAAGGCTTTCCAAACCAATCCTATGCCTGCTGTGCAGGCAGTAGCTGCCGATTGGATTGCAATTATACCTTTTGCCTATACTCGGCAAGGAGGAAATCGGGTGCGCTACAATGAGTCGGACTGGCAATGGTGGGGCGAACGACCCGAAGGAGTCGAAACGTCTATCCGATTGGCAAAGGAAGCAGGGATAAAAGTCATGCTCAAGCCTCAAGTTTATGTGCCTGGAAGTTGGACGGGAGCTTTGTCTTTTGAAGATAAAGACAATTGGGAAAAGTGGGCAAATTCTTATCGAGATTATATAATGCCTTTTGTAGAAATGGCAGACTCACTTGGCGTAGAATTGTTTTGCATCGGAACGGAGTTCAAAGCATTAGAGGTCAAAAAAGAACAATTTTGGCGAGACTTAATCAAAGATATCCGTCAAAAATATAAAGGCAAATTGACTTATGCTGCCAATTGGGACGCTTATGAAAAAGTCCCTTTTTGGGATGCCTTGGATTATATTGGTATTGATGCTTACTTCCCATTAGTGGATAAAAAAACGCCTTCGGTCAATGAATTAATCAAAGCATGGATTCCGCACGAAAAAACTATAAAGCGATATGCTCTGGAACAACAACGAGCAATATTATTTACCGAATTTGGTTATTTGAGTGTCGATGGTTGCGCCTACAATACTTGGGAATTGGAAAGCAAAATAGAGCAAACGAGTATCAACGAGCAAGCTCAAGCCAATGCACTCGAAGCCTTGTTTTCTACTTTTTGGGACAAAAAATATTGGGGTGGTGGCTTTATTTGGAAGTGGTTTCCCAATGACAAAGGACATGAAGGCTATTTGGAAAAAGACTATACGCCACAAGGGAAAAAAGCAGAAGTTGTACTCAAGAAATGGTATTCTAAAACTAGGATAAAATAATTTTGGCACTGTATATGTGACAATAAAATTTAATATATGTATTTCAAATGATTTGATATAAAATTGATGAAAAAATTAACACACACCTTAATATTTTTATGTTGCACTTTTGCTTTGCTATCGCAGCAAAATGCAGATATAGAAAAATACTTGAAAGAGAATAAATTGCAAGCAGAATGGAAATATGGCATTGCTTATACTTCCAATACCAAGTCTAAAACGAAAAATCCACTCATCCAGAAGGGAGATTACGTAAAAATACGCTATCAAGGGCAACTGCTCGACGGAAAAGTATTTGACGCTTCTGAAAAAGAACCTTTTGTTTTTCAAGTTGGGTATGGACAGGTCATTAGAGGTTTGGATGTAGGAATGACTTTGCTCCAAGAAGGGAGCAATGCTCAATTATTCATCCCACCAGGATTGGCTTATGGCACTAAAGGAGTGGGCAAAACGATTCCACCAAATGCTTCCCTTTTGTTTGAAGTTGTCGTATTGGATGTAATGAATAACAAAGAGTACAATGCCTACATGGTCGAGTTGGAACAAAAAGAACGCTTGGCATTTGAAAATCATAAAAAAGCTCAATTTGAAAAAGACCTGCGCTTGATTCATGAATATGCGAGTAGCAACAAAATAAAAGCGAAGCGTTTGCCTTCAGGTTTGAGTTATGCGATTACCAAAAAAGGGAAAGGCAATAATGCAAAAGCAGGTGATAACTTGAGTGTCATTTATGAAGGCTATTTATTAAATGGCGAACAGTTTGATGCCTCCAAAGGCAAAAAACCGTATCAGTTCAAATTGGGTGTAAAAAAAGTAATTGATGGTTGGGAAGAAGGTTTGCAGCAATTCAATAAAGGAGCAGAAGGTTATTTATTGATTCCTTCCAAAATGGCTTATGGTCCTCGATCAATTGAAGAGGACAATATTTCTATTCCTGAAAATTCGGTCTTGGTTTTCAAAATAAAAGTCCAAAACATTGAGCAATCAATGGATATGCATACACAGAAATAGAATGAATTAGATTTTTTTTCGAAATCGGTCTTTTTCAAAAAGCCCTGATTGGATTTTCCAATCAGGGCTTTTTGAGTTTTTTGACAAAATGTCACCTAAAATTAAATTAAAGTGTCATTTTGTCACTTGCTTTTCAACAAAAGCAGCAAAAAAGTCCGAAAAATTGGTATGGAACAGCAATTGAAGAAGAAGAAAGTGTATTCAATTTTGAAATAATTCTAAAACATCTAAATTAACAAATATGTATTTCACAACAGCAAATCCTCGAACACGCAAAAACAATTTTGCAAACAATGACTTCAACAAAGTCATCAACCATTTTTTGAATGATACTATTAACACTTTGGTTGCGGCGGCGCCTGCTCAAACAAGACCTGCGGCCAATATCAAAGAAACCGCAGAAACTTTCTTGATAGACTTGGCTATTCCAGGTTTGAGCAAAAAAGACATCACGATTAATATCGAAAAAAATGTCTTAAACATTGCATCCAAAAAAGTACTGTCAACTAAGGAAGGAGAAAAAATCAAACGTACGGAGTTTGATTACAACAATTTCAATCGTAGTTTTCAGTTGCCCGAAACGATAGACACCACATCGATAAAGGCAAGTTTCAAAAATGGCGTATTGACTATCGCTCTTCCTAAGAAAGAGGAAACTGCGCCACAAAATATTGAAATTTTGTAATCTTATAAATTTGAAGCTTGTTTGGATTTTTGCGATTATTCAATGATTTCCAAGCAAGCTTTTACTTTGAGGGTCTTTATTCTGATTTTTTTTGACGTATTGGTATAAGATTTTCTTCTGAAATAAGAGAAGAAAAGCAAGTATAGCGCTGCGATGAGGAAGTAAATGATTTATAAAAAGAGGTAAACAGAAAATAATAAATAAATAAAAACAGTAGATTAATGCAACAAAAGCAAAAAACTATTGTTTAGATTAATTGGGTAGGGCTATTAATTCAATATCCCGCCTCTTTACAATTTTATATATATAACAATAATGAGTAACGGTACAGTTAAGTTTTTCAACGAAGACAAAGGATTCGGATTCATCACGCCAGACGATGGTGGAAAAGACGTGTTTGTTCATGCAAATGGATTAGACGGTATTTCAATTAACGAAGGAGACAAAGTCTCTTATGATGTTGAAGAAGGAAAAAAAGGATTGAATGCAGTTAATGTCTCTATGGCATAACGCAAGCATTTAAATTCTGAAATTATACTGGTCCATCAATTTTTTGATGGACCTTTTTTGTTTCTACTATTCAACAAAATGTCTTTTTTAAGCTTCTTCGGTAACGCTAATAGTTGCTTTGCTAGGGATTTTATCTTCGTCCTCCTCCTTTACCTCATCTTGCTCTACTCGCAGATTTTCGATAATAAATTCTTGTCGAGCAGGTGTATTTTTACCCATATAATAACTCAATACTTTTTCAATATCCATATCGTCGGGCAGCAAAACAGGTTCTAGTCGAATATCAGAACCAATAAAACCACCAAATTCATCAGGCGAAATCTCTCCCAAACCCTTAAATCGAGTCACTTCCGCTTTACCTCGTAAAGTGTCCATTGCCTTGAGTTTTTCTTGTTCGCTATAGCAATAAAAAGTTTGCTTTTTGTCTCGAACCCTAAAAAGCGGCGTTTCCAGAATATACAAGTGCCCCGCACTAACCAAGTCGGGGAAAAATTGCAAAAAGAAAGTTAGTAACAACAAACGAATGTGCATTCCATCAATATCGGCATCAGTCGCAATCACGACTTGGTTGTAACGCAAACCATCAATTCCATCTTCTATATTGAGGGCGTGTTGCAAAAGGTTGAATTCTTCATTTTGGTAAACGACTTTTTTACTTTGCCCAAAACAATTAAGAGGTTTTCCTCGCAAACTAAAAACCGCTTGAGACTGAACGTCTCTAGCTTTGGTGATAGAACCACTCGCCGAGTCTCCCTCTGTGATAAAAACAGTCGTTCTCAATCGGTCTTCTTCTGATACTTTTCTGCTACTATCATTGAAGTGCTTCCGACAATCTCTCAATTTCTTATTATGTAAATTCGCTTTTTTAGCGCGCTGATTGGCTAGTTTTTTGATTCCTGCAATCTCTTTTCGTTCTCGTTCCGATTGAAGGATTCTTTTTTGAAGAGCTTGAGCTACTTCCGTGTTTTTGTGTAGGAAATTATCCAATTCTCGCTCTACAAAATCCCCAATAAACTTACGAACAGTCGGCAAATCTGGACCAATGGTGAGTGAACCCAATTTAGTTTTGGTTTGTGATTCAAAAACAGGCTCTTCCACCCGTACACTTATCGCGGCAATGATAGAGGCACGAATATCTTTGGCATCATAGCTTTTATTGAAATGCTTCCGAACGGTATTCACTACAGCTTCCTTAAAAGCATTGAGGTGTGTTCCTCCTTGTGTCGTGTTTTGCCCATTGACAAAAGAAAAATATTGCTCGCCATATTGTTGCCCATGCGACATCGCAATTTCGATATCATCGCCTATTAGATGAATAATAGGGTAGCGCAAGTTTTCTGGATTTGTTTTTTTAGACAACAAATCAAATAAACCTCGTTTGGAATAGAGTGTTTTGCCATTGAAATTTAGCTTCAAACCAGCATTCAAGTAAGCATAATTCCAAAGCTGTTGCTCAATAAAATCGTTTCGAAAACGATAATTTTTAAAAACAGAACTATCGGGTTTGAAAACAATCCAAGTTCCATTATCGTCTTTGGCTTTACCAATTTTGTGGTCATTGAGGATGATTCCTCGTTCAAATTCAGCAATTTTAGTTTTACCTTCTCGGTAAGCTTGCACTTTGAAATAATCCGAAAGCGCATTGACGGCTTTTGTTCCCACACCATTCAGTCCAACAGACTTTTTAAAGGCACGAGAATCATATTTACCACCCGTATTGATTTTGGAAACACAATCGACCACTTTTCCAAGCGGAATACCCCTACCAAAATCTCGGATATGCACCGCACCATCTTCGATTTTGATATCGATATGTTTTCCAAATCCCATGACGTATTCATCAATAGAATTATCAATAACTTCTTTTATCAAAATATAAATCCCATCATCGGGAGCCGATCCGTCGCCGAGCTTTCCGATATACATACCAGGGCGCAAACGGATGTGTTCGCGCCAATCGAGCGACTTAATATTATCTTCCGTATAGTTAGATTGTGGCATTACTTTTCTTTTTTTTCTTTTTTGAACCATACAAAATTAGTAATTTATGAGGTGAAAGTAAAATAAGCTTTTTAATAGATAGTTTCAAGGAGGAATAAGACTAAGGCAATCGCATAGAACTGCTCTCTTGTTTAATTGTTTATTTGTTGAACTGTTTAGCATTAAACTTGGACTAAAAGAGGAATAAGTTACCAGCCTGACCGGCTGGCAGGCTTATTCAAGCTTACATTTATATTCTTGAGATACACAATTTAAACGAATAAACAGTTAAACAAGCGTGTTGGCTATTTTATGCGATTGCCTAAGGAATAAGAACAACTAAAAACACCTAGCTCGATTGCTCGAACTAGGTGCTGTGTTCACTGGTAAAATGTTTATTGCACTTAGTTTGGATTGGTATCTCCCTCCTCGAAGTATACCAGAATCCAAAACTCAATTCTACCATAAGCCGAGCTGAACACCACTTGGCATCGTAGAACGGTCGATTATTTCAGGATTTAATTTCGGGATAATGTTTGTTTTTTGTATTGTTTTTGAATCGTCCTGTTGTATATTGTTCATAGCTATCAAATACTTGGTATAAAATTGTTTGACAGGACTATCAGAACGCAAGGCAACCAAAATGGCCAATTCCAATGATATATAATAGTCTTGCATTTTGCTGTGCTGAAAATGACGCGGCGCAAAATCTTTTAAATCTTCTGGCTGGCGCACGCCATCTTCGAAAGCGTAGATATCGGTCAACCATTTGTGGACATCGCTATTATACTTATAGTCTGTCAATCGAAGGGCTTGATGCAACTGGTGTGCTGTAACAACCTTCGTTCCTTTTTTACTAATTAAAACTTGAATTTCCATAATATTTATATCTGCTGTTTGGAAATATATTTAAAACAAAAAATAGTGCAATTAAATGTTGATTAATAATTAATAGTACACTATTTGATTACAAATATAAAGCACATTGTTGAGAAAGTCAAGTTTTTGTTTTAAAATTTGTAAAAAATAATAATTTGTTTAAAAATAAAGAATGGAATTAATACTTAAAGCTTTAAAACGAGATATGTATCAGAAAGTATTGCTTTCAGGGCTTTTTGTGTTTTTGGGTTTCTCTATTTTTGTTTGGAATGGAGAAAAAAGGACGCTATTCTTTTATATTGGATGGAGTCTTTTCTTGTTTGGAATGTTTTGGTTTCCTCGATTTGTTTTGAATTTAAAACAAATCAATGACAATGATTTGATTAAATTATTGTCGAATGACAAACAAAAAGTTGTTTGGGTGTATTCCGTTTTGACACAAAGAATGCCTTTTGGTTTGCAAATAATGAGTCAAGCAATTCTATATTTTAAACTAATCGACGGAAAAGAAATAAGTTTGGAAGTCCCCGAAAAAGACCTAGCCGACATCATGCTTTTTCTAAATCAAAGCCTGCCGCACGCAAGTTTTGGCTACACGCAAGAACGGGCGCAATGGTATTTAGCAGAGCCAGCTTTATTGCTGCGAGAGGAGGATTGATTTACCAATACGATTTAGCTTATAATTTCATACCTTTGTGCTCGAAAAATGCTTTGCATTTTTTGAAGAATACAAGTACAAATTTTAGATTCAAAAAATAGAACTTTTTTAGAAAGGTGAACTGGCGAGTCCGTGTTATTGAAAAACATAAAATCAATTAGCACGAAAGCTTATTATAAACCTCACCTGTTCACTAAAAAGTCCTCCATAAAATAGAATTAATTAAAACGAATGGGAAATATAATAGCTATCGTTGGTCGTCCGAATGTTGGAAAATCAACTTTTTATAATCGCCTCATCGGCGAACGCCAAGCCATCATTGATGATATAAGTGGCGTGACTCGTGATCGCCAATATGGGACGAGCGACTGGAATGGAAAAACCTTTACGGTTGTCGACACGGGAGGCTTTGTCGAAAATAGTCAAGATGTTTTTGAAAAAGCGATTCGCTCACAAGTGAGCATTGCTATAGAGGAAGCGAATGTCATTATTTTTATGGTCGATGTCACCACAGGAATTACCGACTTGGACGAAAGTGTTGCCAATATGCTTCGCCGTTCCGACAAGACCGTGTTTTTGGTGGTCAACAAAGTAGACAACCATCAACGCTTGATGGAAGCCAATGAATTTTGGAGTTTGGGTTTTGAAGAAACACATTTTCTGTCTTCGCTCACAGGTAGCGGAACGGGAGATTTGCTGGATCATGTCGTCGAACATATAGACGACAGCCAAGAGCTAGAAACAAAACTGCCGAAGTTTGCGATTATTGGTCAACCCAATGTTGGGAAATCATCTTTGGTCAATGCCCTTTTGGGCGAAGAGCGCAATATCGTAACCGATATTGCTGGGACGACGAGAGACTCTATTCACACACACTATAATAAGTTTGGCAAGGAATTTTATATAATAGATACAGCAGGGATTCGTAAAAAAGCCAAAGTACACGAGAATCTGGAATTTTACTCGGTCATGCGAGCCATCCGAGCGATGGAAGAATCCGATGTTTGTATTTTGATGATTGATGCCCAAACGGGAATTGAAGGACAAGATATGAGTATCTTCCGTGTTGCCACCAAACGAAACAAAGGAATTGTTTTGTTGGTCAACAAATGGGATTTGATGGATAAAGAAACCAATACGGCACGTGATTTTGAAAATGAATTGCGAGCAAAATTGGCTCCTTTTAATGATATTCCAATCGTCTTTGTATCTGCGCTCGAAAAGCAACGGATATTCAAAAGTATAGATGCTGCACTTGAAGTGCATGAAAACCGTAACCGAAAGATAAAAACTTCCGTCTTAAATGAAACGATGCTCAAGGCAATCGAAAAACATTCGCCGCCTGTACATCGAGGGAAGTTTATTACGATAAAATATATAACGCAATTGCCAACGTATTATCCCGCATTTGCTTTCTTTTGCAACCACCCCAAACACGTCAAAGAACCGTATAAAAACTATCTCGAAAACCAATTACGCAAACACTTCAATTTTACGGGAGTACCGATAGGAGTGTTTTTTAGACAGAAATAATTAAACGTGTTGTAGTGTTCAAGTGTTATGGTGTTAAAGTTTCGCTAGACCATAACACTTGAACACTTCAACACCATAACACATAGTTTTATGCCATTTATAGATACGCCCATAGAAGGGTTAAAAGTGTTTGAACCAAGAGTATTTGGTGATGATAGAGGCTATTTTTTGAAAGCTACAACAAGGATAGTTTCGTAGAAGCAGGGAATTCCAAATGAGTTTGTACAAGACAATGAATCGAAGTCGATTTATGGCGTACTGCGAGGTTTGCACTATCAAACAGGAGAATATGCACAAGCCAAACTCGTACGAGTAGTCGAAGGCGAAGTCTTCGATGTTGGAGTCGATATCCGAGAAGGTTCGCCTACTTACGGACAATGGTATGGCGTGCGCCTAAGCGCCGAAAACAAGCGACAATTGTTTTTACCTCGTGGATTTGCACATGGATTTGTAGTCTTGAGTGAAACGGCTATTTTTTGTTATAAATGCGATAATTTATATAATAAAGAGTCCGAAGGCAGCATTCGATTTGATGACCCAACACTCAATATAAATTGGGAAATAAACACAGCCGATGTCGTCTTATCCGAAAAAGATGGGCTCGCGCCTCTTTTTGGAAAAAATAGACCAAGCGGAGTTTCAAAATAGACAATTTATAAGCAAGAAAGTCATTTAATATTGTCGGTTGGCGACTAAAGTTCGCCCTTCGACTAAAATAGTCGGACATCTCGCAAAAAAATAAATCAACTCAACAATAATCATGAATATACTCGTAACAGGTGGCAACGGACAAGTAGGAAGCGAACTCAATGTACTTTCTGCAAAATTTCCCAATTGGAAATTTTTCTTTACCGATGCTGCCACTTTAGATATAACGGATAGCGATTCGGTGTTCCATTTTTCAAAAACGATACACCTGATGTTTGTATCAATTGTGCCGCTTATACGGCGGTAGACAAAGCAGAATCAGACGAAGACTTGGCTTATGCGGTAAATGTAACGGGCGCCAAGCACTTGGCGCAAGCTTGTAGTTTGCACGAAACGGCTTTAATTCATATTTCAACAGACTATGTTTATAACAGTCAAAGCGAACGTCCTTTCAAGGAGGATGATACGACCAACCCGCAAAGCGTTTATGCCCTAACCAAATTGCAAGGCGAACAAATTGCACAAAAAATCCATCCTTCTACGATTATACTTAGAACCTCTTGGGTCTATTCTTCTTTTGGACACAACTTTGTAAAAACGATGTTGCGTTTGGGACAGGAGCGAGATACTTTGGGTATCGTATCCGACCAAATAGGAACGCCGACCTACGCACGTCATTTAGCAGATGCTATTTTACAAATGATTTATAAAATTCAAGAAGATGAGGTTACACACGGGCAAGCACGAGGCATTTACCATTATAGCAATGAAGGCGTATGCAGTTGGTACGACTTCGCCAAAGCCATTTTTAAAGAACGGAATATTGACTGCCTCGTCAGTGGCATCACTACCGACCAATATCCTACACCTGCCCAACGACCACCTTACAGTGTTTTGGACAAATCAAAAATCAAAGAAAATTTTGGACTAAAAATTCCAGAATGGGAAGAAGGTTTGAAGGAATGTTTGGAATTGTTGCCTTAGGGCTTGCGCAGAAATAACCGCTACAAATATAGGCTAGGATTTTTGTTTTCAGACAAGGCGTTAAAATAGGAGTTTAACTGGTTAAATGACTATTTTGACAACGATGTATGAAAGCAAAAGACAGCATAAAATGGAGTGTTTATTTTTACGCAAGCCCTTAGTACCATAGGCTTTTTAACTGCCGTAGGCGTGTTAGCCTGTGGCGTGAGGATGTTTAACCCTAGGCATCTCAGCCTGTAGCGGAACTTAATCAAAAAAAAAGCCTTGCAATATTGCAAGGCTTTTTTTGTTGGGTGTCCTCATTAGTGTCCTCTAACAAAAAAAATCCTTACAAGTCAAAGACTTATAAGGATTTAATATGTGGGTTATGAAGGATTCGAACCTCCGACCCCCTCGGTGTAAACGAGGTGCTCTGAACCAACTGAGCTAATAACCCTTTTTAAAGAAAGCTTCAATATCATTCTATCGAAGCGGTTGCAAATATATAACTACTATTCCTTTGATGCAAGTCTTTTCGGAAAAAAAATAAAAAATAATACTTTAATCCTTTTCGTTATATAAGCAAACGCAAGAACTAGTTACCTTTACCATATTGTTTTAGGGCAATCACATTAAAATAGCTCGTTTGTTTTGCAATAAATTAAGTGTTAACTTGAAATTTAAACATCTTAAACAATTACACGATTAAACAAGTGGGCTCGCAATTAGAAGCATTTGCCTTAATATTCCTCCTATCCGTAAAACTATTATCATGAATGGTGTTTTCCGAAAATTCCTATGGGTTTTTGTTATTTTATTTGTCGTCCTTATTTTGGTTTCTACTATTGTCGTCACCTTTTTTGAAAAAGAATTGGGGCAAAAGATAATTGGAGAAGTCAACAAAAGTCTCCAAACAGAATTGAGTGTCGGCGAATTTGAACTCTCTCTCTTTTCTGGTTTCCCAAAAGCTTCTGCCAATCTTCGGGAAGTCAAACTTGCCGATACCAAAGGCGGACATTTGCTCGAAGCCGATAACCTTGCTTTCCGATTTGGCTTGTTTAGCTTGTTTGGTTCCAATATCAAATTACATTCTTTGGTCATTCAAAACGGAGCTTTGTATGTCCATATTGATGAAAAAGGGAAGACCAATTATGACGTACTCGTCGCTAGCTTCTGAATCGCTAGC
>CANNZV010006026.1:0-21447 GCA_947561585.1 Caprella mutica
GTCTCCTATTGGAGTGAAACAACAAAAACATGGTCGCAAGCGTCCAATACTGATTCTTTAGTAGCCAGATTAAACACAAATGGATTTGATGATGTTTCCGGTATTTCTTCTGATGAAAAACAATTTATTTATCAATTAATACTGAAGGTTTATTCACGCCAACAATTGTGACGCAAAGTACAGATATTTTTTATGCTAAATTAAGTGATAAAAACCAGTGGAATTCTCCTGAACCGATTGATAAGAAAAATATTAACTCTTTAGCTTTTGAAGCATCTCCTTCTTTTACACAAGATGGAAACACCATGTACTTTACAAGTGAACGAATCGGTGGATTAGGAAAATCTGACATTTGGGTTTCTAGAAAACTAAATAATGTATGGAGCAAACCAGAAAACATAGGAGAAAAAATAAACACTCCAAACCAAGAGACAACTGTATTTGTTACTGCTAACGAAGAGTATTTATTTTTTAGTTCTGATGGCCACGAAGGAATGGGAGGATATGATATTTATGTGTCGAAAAATATAGATGGAAATTGGTCTGCTCCTGTTCATTTAGGGTATCCGATAAATGATGTGTCTGATGAAACACATTTCTATTATTATCCAAACTTGAACAAGGCTTATTATAGTAAAAGATCGACCACAGAAAACGGTGGAATTGGAGGTAGAGATATATTTGAAGTTGATTTAACAAACTTTGATTTAAATAAATTATTTAGAGTAGAATAAATTTAGTTGTTTATTCAATCTATTTTACTTATTTTTATCCTGAATCCAAAGCCGCGAAATTGAGATTAACCATTAAATATATTTGTTTTATTAGCCTTATGCTAATATCAAGTACTGGTTTTAACCAGTTAGACACCTTGAATAATGTATCCAAACCAAGAGTAGGAATTGGAACAGGGTTCTTAACTTACTTTGGTGAAATTCAATCGTATCAAGCTGGATTTTCAACAACAAACAATAGAGTTGGAGGAAATTTAATGCTAAACGCTCCTTTAACAAAGGCTTTTAACTTAGAATTTGTCGCTATTTATGGTAAAGTAAGTGCTAATGAACGAAACTTAATCCGAAATTATAATTTTGAATCTAGAATTAGAATGGGGACAGTTTCACTTCAGTACAATTTTTATCCTTTTTTCAAACCGACAAGATCTTTTATCCACCCTTATATTGGTGTCGGGTTTAGTTCTTTTGAGTTCTTATCGAAGTCAGACTTATATGATGCCAATGGCAATCGATATTTTTATTGGAATGATGGTTCAATAATGGATAGAGATCAAAACGACCCGTTAGCTATAAATGCTGTGCCCTTGGTAAGAGACTATCATTATGAAACTGATTTACGTGAACAAAACCTTGATAGTTTAGGGAAGTATAGAGAGCAAAGTTTTGCTATTCCTCTTTCTTTAGGATTTGAATTCCATTTATCAGAACGAATTGATTTTAGAATTGGGACAACACTTAATTATACATTCACTGATTTAATTGATAATATTTCTGAATCTGGAACTGGTTTAAGAGAAGGTGATAGTAGAAATGATTTTTTAATTTATTCGAATATTGGCTTAAGCTATGATCTTGAAAAATTCATCCCTAAAAAAGAAGAAGAAGAAATTTTCATGGATTCATTAGACCATATAGCTTTATTAGAATATGACCAAGCAGATGATGATAATGATGGTGTTATTGATGCCATTGATGATTGTGCTGCAACACCACTAGAAGCACTGGTAGATGCAAAAGGTTGTCCGCTTGACACTGATAATGATGGTGTCCCTGATTATTTTGATGAAGAAGTGACGCCTGAAGGAAACCATGTTAATTGGCATGGTGTAACCATCACTGAAGCCGAGTTTTTAAGGCTTCAAGAAATCATGATGGATTCAACTGGCTTAGCTTATGGTTGGACAGAAGAATATCATAAAAAGTCATTTAGTAAAGCCCGCGATAAAAAAAGTAATGCATCAAAACTAGAAGGAGAATTAAAAAATTATGTGGTTATAGTTGGTAAAGAACATAAAAATATCACTGCTAACGAACTTCATAAATATTTAGGGTATACTGAATTTGAAACGATTCAAAAAGGTGATACTGTATTTTATGTTTTGGGAAGTTATGAAAAAATTGAAGATGCTGTTGCTGCAAAATCTAGTTTAGAAAACGAAGGGATCACTGTTGAAGAGATCGGTAAAAACAATAGTACAAAAACGGACTTTATTAGTATTCCGGACAAAGTCATTGAAAAAGTTGAAAAAGTAAATATTAAAGAAGGAAAAGAGTTACCTGAAATGAATGATGGGGAAGTAACCTACAGAGTTCAAATAGGATCATTCAAGTCGACCATTGACATTGAGCAGTCTTTCCCAAATATTGACAATGTCACATTTGTGAAAGGACCTGATGGCTTAGTAAGATATTATGCTGGCGCCTATGATAATTATAGTGATGCGAAGAAAGCTTCCAATGAGTTGACAAAAAAAGGAATTAAAGACAAATTGATAGTTGCTTATCAAGGACAAAAAAGAATTACATTAAAAGAAGCAGGTATTCTATTATTACCTAAAAATTATAACGAAGAAGCTGAAAAAGAAACCTTCATTGAGCCGAGAGTTGAAGACACAACCTTAAGTGCTCCTGTCAAAAGTAAAATTGATATGTCACAGGTTAAATATTTTGTATTATTAGGATCTTTTGACAATAATGTTCCGATTGATTTAATTGATATCTACATTCAAATTGGTGGTATTAAGCCAGTAAAAGGAAAAGATGGTAAAACATATTACTATTCAAAATCTTCTTCAAATCTTGAAGACGCTAATAAATTATTAGATAGCTATAGTGACTATAATTTAACCGGTATTGAAATAAGAGTGTTGTACAAGGGAAAATACTACACTGTTGAAGAATTCGAAAAGAAAAAGTAAATAGAATTAAATTCTACTATCAAACTTAAGCCTTAAAACAAATTTATTAGGCAATTTTACATTTATCGTCTATGAAGTATTGAAATAAGTCTATTATAGAAAAGGAAATTCGACAATACCGTTGAAGAATTCAAAAAGAAAAAGTGAATAGAATTAATAATTAAATTCTGCTTTCAAACTTAAATCTAAACTTTTAAATGAGTGAGTCAAAGCTCCAGAACTAATAAAGTCTACACCTGTTTCAGCATAAGACCTTAATGTTTCAATTGTAATTCCTCCACTTGCTTCAACTTCAAATTTATCTCTAGGAATTAATTTCAAGGCTTCTGTAATTTCAGAAGGAGAAAAGTTATCAAGCATAATTCTATCAACCTTACCAGTAGCTAGAACCTGATTTAATTCATCTAAGTTTCTAACTTCAATTTCAATTTTTAATGATTTCTCGTTTTCTTTCAAATAATCATTCACTCTATTAATGGCAGCAGAAATACCTCCTGCATAGTCTACATGATTATCTTTAATCATAATCATATCATACAAGGCAAATCTATGGTTATTACCACCACCAATTTTAACCGCCCACTTCTCCATTAAACGGACACCTGGTGTTGTTTTTCTTGTATCTAATAATTGCGTAGGCAAATCCTCTATTAACGAAGTGTACTTATAAGTTTGAGTTGCAATACCACTCATCCTTTGCATAAAATTTAAAACTAATCTTTCAGCTGTTAAGATTGACCGAGAGCTTCCAGTCACATAAAAGGCGATTTCACCTTTTTTTATTTGTTCACCATCATTAATTAACACTTCAATTTGCAGATTTGGGTCTACTTTATGAAAAATGATTTTTGCCAGTTCTACACCAGCTAATATTCCATCATCTTTCACCAAAAGTCTAGCTTTTCCAGTTGCTTCTTTTGGAACAGTTGCTAGCGAAGTATGATCCCCTTCTCCGACATCTTCTTTTAAAGCTATTGAAATTATTTCGTCAATTGAAGTTAAATCTGGTGTCATTCTATTTACTTTACGTGTGTATTAATATCTTTTTTTGAAATTTCGTTATCACAAAGGATAATCAATCTTTCTACAATATTTCTAAGTTCTCTTATATTTCCAGTCCAATCTACTGCCTTAAGTTCATTTAAAGCTTCTTTAGTAAATATTTTTTTAGCTATCCCGTATTCTTTACATATCTTTTCAATAAAAAAATTTGCTAATAATGGAATGTCATCTCTTCTATCATTTAAAGAAGGAACTTTTATTAAAATAACACTTAAACGGTGGTATAAATCTTCTCTAAATTTTCCCTCGCTAATCATTTTCTTCAAGTTCTTATTGGTAGCAGCAACTACTCTAGGGTTGACTTTGATATCTTTTTCGCCACCAACTCTGGTAATTCTATTTTCTTGTAAAGCCCTTAAGACTTTTGCTTGAGCAGAAGCAGACATATCACCAATTTCATCTAAAAACAAAGTACCACCATCTGCTAATTCAAATTTACCTTTACGCATTTTGTTAGCCGAAGTAAATGCCCCTTTTTCGTGACCAAACAACTCAGACTCTATCAATTCAGAAGGAATTGCAGCACAATTCACTTCAATGAATGGTGCTTTTTTTCTGTTACTATGATCGTGTAATTGACGAGCAACAAGTTCCTTTCCAGCTCCATTTGGTCCAGTTACTAAAACTCTTGCGTCAGTAGGTCCAACTTTAGCAACCATTTCTAAAATATCTTGAATTGGTTTGGACTCACCTATTATGGTCGTTGATTTAGCTAATTTTTTGACTTCTTTTTTTAGAACGACTGTTTCTTCAACAAGTTCAGTTCTATCTAAAGCATTTTTAATCGTGACTAAAATTCTATTTAAGTCCAAAGGTTTTTCAATAAAATCAAAAGCTCCTTTTCTTATACTATCTACAGCTGTTTCAATATTTCCATGCCCAGAAATCATGATAATTGGCGTAGGAACATTTTTCTCTTTTAGTTTTTCTAAAACCTCAACACCATCCATTTGAGGCATTTTAATATCACAAAAAATAACATCATATGTATTATTCGTTGCAGCTTTAAAACCTGCCATTCCATCCTCGGCAGTATCTACTTCATAATTCTCAAATTCAAGAATTTCTTTTAAAGTTCTTCTGATACTGCTTTCATCATCAATTATTAAAATCTTAGCCATAGGTTGTTTAATATAAATAAGACCCTAAAGATATTAATTTTTAATGAAGAAAAGCTACTACTTTATAATGGTAATGAGCTTTTTTTAATGAAGTTTAAATTATTTAAAATTTTTATAATAATATAATAAAACTAAATCCATAACTGAAATGGCTGAAATTGCCAGCCAAAGGGCGTATTCTCTACTAGCCCAACCTAATAAAACAATGAAAAGTGTTAGTAGAAGCCCAAACAGATTTAACTTCATATTTTTGAAAGAAAAATAAGCATGAATAAGGACAAAAAATATAGCTGCAATTAGAATCCCTACTAAAGGTTGAAGTGCTCCTCTAAAGAATATTTCTTCACCTATTCCAGCCGAAAGAGATAAAAAAATAATTAGAGAATTTGTTAAATCGAATTGATCTAATCTCGATTTAATGTCTTTTAAGGCTGAATTAAAATAATTGAGTTCTGATATCCAAATGACAAACAGCCCAAATAAAATTCCAATTCCTGAGAAATTAAAAACTAAGTATAATTCATTCGATTCTATTTCAAATATTGATAGTAAAGGAATCTCTTGAAAGTACAAAAGTGGAATTGATAATAATGGAAAACCAACTAAAGTTATTAAACCTAGAATCCAAAGTGTCCATTTTTTATTTCTCATTCAAGTATAAATAAGATATAGACGATTACTAAAATTAACAGTAAAATAAAAAAGGACTTTTTATTTTTATAAAGTGGTTTCTTTTGTCTTTTTAATAGGTTATCATATTCATGAGAAAGCTTGGAAAAGTCTTTATATTTACTTGAGTCAGGCTTTTTAGGCTTGCCCGAATTTTCTTTATTTATTTTAAACTTTCTCATTTAATTCGTCATTGACTTTTTTATCTTCTCTAATAATCTATATAATCTCATCTTTGCATTCGCTTCAGAAATCCCATAAAAATTGGCAATATCTTTGAAAGAATATGCGAAGAAGAATCGTAATTCTATTATTTCTGTGTGCTCAGGTTTCATCCCATTAAGCAAGTTAATCACTTTTTCTTGGATATCATCATCCGCAGAATTATCAAAATTGATTTCATCAATAAATGTAGCTATTTGTCTTTCATCTATTCCAACTTCAGCTTGTTTTTTTAATTTTCTAAATACTGAATTAACTTCGTTTGAAGCAATTCGATATAGCCAGGAAGAAAAAGGAAACCCTCTGTCTTCATATTTATGAATATTCATCATAGCTTTGAACATGGTACTCTGACAAACATCTCCTGCTAAGTCTTCATCACCTAATCTTTTATAAATGAAGTAATAAATTGGGTCAAAGTATTTTTCATACAATACCCCAAAATCTTCGCGATTAGCTTTAGCTTTCTTAATTAGCTCAAAATCTTCAGAAATTTTATTTAAATCACTCAAAAATACGTAGGTTTATTCCTGTAATGGAAATACATTATAAAAGTAACAAAGAAAAATGAAAATAATTGAAACACATATTGTAAATGAGTTAAAAATGCCAACTCGATTAAATACATTTTGTGAAAATGAAATTGATTTTTTCCAGTCAAGAAAGAGTGTTAAGAAGGCAATAAAAAAAGGAGAAGTTTTATTAAATAATGAACAAGTTCATGGCGGGACCTGGTTAAATGAAAATGATAAAATTGACATCATAAATTTAGAAGCAAAACCACCAAAAGTATATTATAAAGATATAGAAGTAGTATACGAAGATGCTTATTTAGCCATCTTAAATAAGCCTGCAGGACTAACAGTTAGTGGAAATCAATTCAAAACAGTTTACAATACTTTATCTCATAACTTAACTTTATCAAAAGAAAAAGATGCCCTTAATTGGCCGTTACCAGTGCATAGATTAGACAACCAAACTTCTGGTCTATTAATAATCGCAAAAACAAAATCTGCCCGCGTAGAATTGGGACGACAATTTGAAGAAAAAGAGATCCAAAAAACCTATCATGCTTTAGTGATGGGATTAATTATAGGAGATGGTATAATTGACTCACCAATTAAAGAGAAAGATTCAAGAACTGAATACAAAGTTTTGAAGCAATGCAAATCATTACAAAATGATCATTTAACATTATTAAAAGTGTTTCCTAAAACAGGCAGAACTCATCAAATTAGAATTCATTTAGCTTCATTAAACACACCAATTTTAGGTGATAAACTATATGCTAAAGAAACCTTAAAACATAAAGGTTTATTTCTTGCTGCAACTGGTTTAACATTTCATCACCCTATTAAAAAAACACGAATGGAAATTGAAATTCCTTGTCCTGCAAAGTTTGAGAAAAGAATGGATGGTGAAGCAAGGCGTTGGACAAATTATCACCCATAAAAAAAGGCCTTTCAGAAGAAAGACCTTTTCTTTTACTACTCTAGTATATTACATTTTACAAGCATCATTGTATTCAGTAATGATTTTATCAATACTTCCACTAATTGCTTTATATCCTTTTTCTTTATTAGAAATTTTGGCGTTTAAATCGGCATTATCACCTACTAAAGCTAACATTTTCTTCATATAACCTAATAAATAATAATCTTCACCTCTAGCTACATTAGTTCCTTTTTTCATGTAAACTGTCCAAGAAGGATAAACTCTAGCCATGTATTGCTCCATAGATTCTTCATCTTTCTTTTTAATATCAGCTTGTTGCTTATCTTTTTCATAAAACATGTATTTTTCAATACATTTATCTTCCATTAAATAAACACCTCTTATCGACTTGCTAATTTCTCCTGCATAAGGAATACATCTATAAACTCTGTCTGCAAATTTATATTCTTTCAAGTCTTTTGTCTTGTACTTAATTTTTGTTTTCTTATTGTTCTTATCAATATAAAAAAGAACTGTACTTTGAATAGTAACTCTATTAGAGAATTTAATAAAACCTTCTCAGTCTTCTTTCCATTTAAGTCCATCACGTACCCTTCATAGAAATTGCCACCTCTAAATTTTTCAATTCCAAAATCTTGCGCATTTAATACGAAAGAAGCTACTACAAAAAATGATAGTAATAATTTTTTTAATTTCATAATCTTAATTTTTTTAAAGATAATAATATATGTTTAAACATTAATGATTTCTATGTATAACTAATTAACTATCTTTGCAAAAAAACGATATGGTTCTAATTCAGAAGAATAAATTACACCTCTTAGTTTTTACATTCCCTTTGCTAATATTATCATCCTCAATACTTTTAGCTAAAAACATACTCATCTTTGAACCTAATCCAATTTTATCAAAAGGGATTTTATTAGATTTAATCTTAACACTACCCATAGTCTATTATTTAGTCATTCGAAAAACAAAAGTACCAAACACCACAGTTATTCCGGTTTTTATTATTGGACTTTTATTAGCTTCCCATCTATTACCTCAAGAAAAAGATGTTACATCAATAATTATCACTTATTTTTTACCAATCATTGAAAGTTTTGTTTTAATTTTTGCTTTAATTAAATTAAGGTCTTACCGGAAAAAACTCAAAACTAATCGTTTAAAGTATCCAGACTTTTATAGTACAGTAAAAGCAACCAATGCTCAGATATTTCCTGAAACAATGGCCTATTTAATCAGTTTGGAATTCTCAATGATTTACTTTAGTTTATTAAAGTGGAAACCTAAAACACTCGCTAAAAACGAATTCACTTACCACAAAGATACAGGAATAAGAGCCATTTATTAGTTGTAATTTTAATGATTATTGGTGAAACATTAGGGTTACATTTTTTGTTAAAGACCTGGAGTCATATCGCCGCATGGATTTTAACTGGTCTAAGTGTGTACTCAGGTCTTCAAATTTTAGGTTTTTTTAAATCATTAAGTCAACGACCATACCATTTCGGTGAAACTAAATTAGAATTGCCTTATGGAATTTTAGGTGAAGCATCATTAGATTATGACAATATCAGTCATTTCGAATTGTCAAAAGCTTCAATAGAGAATAAGCCTGAAATTAAAATGCTGTCACCGCTAGGCGAATTGGATAGTTTTAATCTTATTATTCATTTAAAAGACCAAATTGAATTCACAGGATTCTATGGCAAAAAAAAGCAGACAAATCATCTAGCCATCCATGTTGATGACATAGATGAATTTATCAAAACTTTAAATTCGAATTTGATTTAGTACTCCAACGTCTTTGTCATTCCAACAAGAACTTTATCAGCATTCGTTAATAGAGTAGCTTCTAAAATTGAATTTAAAGGAATAGCAGGTGTATCAATTGATCCGATTATTTCGACTGGTGCATCTAAATATTCGAAACATTCTTTTTGAATTTTACCAGCTAAAGCCAAAGTGAAAGTTGCCTCAACAGACTCTTCCGTTACTAACATGACTCTATTATGTTTCTTGACCGCTTCAAAAATTGCATTTTCATCAATTGGACTTAAAGTTCTTAGATCTAAAACTTCAACTCTTCCTTTATAGTTTTCAGCAGCTTCTAGCGACCAATACACACCTCTTCCGTAAGTCACTACTAACATTGATTCTGATTTTTCTATTGAAGAATCATCAGCTGATATCACTGTTCTAGCTTTTCCGAAAGGAATGACATAATCTTCATCAGGTTCAACAGTAATAGCCCCTTCAGTCCCTTTAATTTTACTCCAATATAAACCTTTATGTTCGAAAATAACCACTGGGTTAGGGTCATAAAAAGCAGACTTCAACAAACCTTTTAAATCGGCACCTGTAGACGGGTAAGCCACTTTAATTCCTCTAATATTTGTCACGACCGACTCTACAGAACTCGAATGATAAGGCCCACCGCTACCGTAAGCACCAATTGGCACTCTTAAGACAGCACTAACCGGCCATTTACCGTTTGATAAATAATTTGAACGACTTACTTCAGTAAATAACTGATTCAACCCTGGCCAAATATAATCTGCAAACTGTACCTCGACAATTGGTTTTAGTCCAACAGCTGACATACCAACTGTACTTCCTATAATAAATGCTTCTTGAATAGGTGTATTATAAACACGATCGTCTCCAAATTTTTGAGCCAATGTTGCCGCTTCTCTAAAAACACCACCTAATCTTCCTCCAACATCCTGTCCGTACAATAAAGCTTCAGGATGCTTTCCTAAAATTTCAGTCATGGCAAACAAAGCACTATCAACCATAACAGTTGGCTTTTTACCTTTAGGCGACCTCTCTCCTTTTTCTTCAGTAATTGGGCTAGGTGCAAAATAATGATCTTGTAAACTTTCTGGATCTGGATCTTCAGCATTGAAAGCAATATCAAAATCTTCTTCAACTGTTTTTTTAACCTTATTTTCAATATTTATGACTTCTCCTAAACCATATAATTCTTCAATTAAATCTCTTAATTTTGGAAAAGGATCTCTTAAAGCCGATTCTTCTAGATCGCTTCGATACCATTCCTTTCTTACACCAGAAGTATGGTGCCCTAATAAAGGAACTTTTGCATGAATTAAAAAAGGTCTTCTTTCTTTTCTAATTGTTTTTATAACCGACTCAATTGTTTGATAACATTCTTCAAAATTTGTTCCATCAATAGTTCTAACTTCTAACCCTTTAAAACCTTTTGCATAATGGGTAATATCATTTGCTCTGATTTCATCTGCGTGTGCTGAAATATCCCATTCATTATCTTGCACTAAATAAATGATTGGCATTTGTTTTAAAGTTGCCATATGGAAAGCTTCTGACACTTCTCCTTCAGTACAACTTGCATCACCTAATGAACAAACAACTACTGGGTTTTCTCCTCCAAAATCTTCTGCCAATCCTGTATTCTCCTTGTATTGAATACCCATTGCAACACCTGTTGTTGGAATGGCTTGCATTCCTGTTGCAGAAGATTGATGAATTATTTTTGGTTTATCGTCATCTTTTAAACTTGCATGAGAATAGTAAGTTCTTCCACCAGAAAAAGGATCATCTTTTTTTGCAAACACTTGCATCATTAATTCAGACGGTTTCATGCCAATTCCTAATAACATAGCATCATCTCTATAATACGGCGACACCCAATCTTGAGGCTTTAACTGCATTCCTAGAGCTATTTGAATTGCTTCATGTCCTCTAGAGGTAGCATGCACATATTTAGAAGTTACTTTTGCATTATCTTCATATTTTTCTGCCATAGTTTTGGCTGTACACATTAATTCAAATGCCTTAGTATTTACTTTTTTACTAATATTAGATTTTGTCATTTTCGGCTTGCTAGAAGTCTTTCCCATTACTTTGGTCTAAATTTTGGTTGCTAATATACGGAATAACAATATTTTTTTTTCAATTTAAATCAATTAATAAAACCGTTTAAACTAAAAAAAGAATGAACTTTAAATAATTGTTCTAATTTTACAATTATTGAATTTACATAAATAATTACTACATGAAAACTCTTTTAAGCTTACTTTTTATTGGATTAATATCTATTACTGCCAATGCACAAAAAGAAGAATTAACTTTATCAAACGCAGTTCTAAATCAATATAGAGCGTACTATCCTAGTGGAACCAATATGTTCAAATGGATACCAAACTCAAGTGATTACACATTTTTATCAAGCGATTATCAAACCTTAATGAAAGGAAATGTAAATACAGATGAAGAAGACGTATTAATTAATACAAGTGATCTCGAGAAAATTACAAAAACCAAACCTAGGTATGTCAATGTCTTAAAATGGAAAAATACGAATCAATTCTATACCTTAATTGATTATAAATATTATCTAATAAACATTGCTGCTAAGACTGGTAAAGTTGTCGGTAGAACATTTGAAAATGCTGAAAATCAAGATGTGAATTACACCTCAAATAAAATGGCATTTACCATTGATAACAATTTATATTATTCAGATGAAAAACTTACTTTAAAAATGGTAACAAGTAATCCTAAAGAAATTGTTAGCGGACAAGCAATTGCTAGAAGTGAATTTGGAATTACTAAAGGAACGTTTTGGTCGCCTATGGGGCATGTGTTGGCCTTTTACCAAAAGGATGAAACTAATGTTTCAAACTATCCTTTATTAGATATTAACGATTATCCTGGGTCATTAAACAGCATTAAATACCCAATGGCAGGAAATAAAAGTGAAAAATCTAAAGTTGGCATATTCGATACTAGAAATGGACAAACTGTATTTATTAGCCCTACTGGGAATGAAGAAGATTATTTAACAAACATTGGATGGAGTCCTGATGAAATGTTTTTATTTATTGCTGAAGTCAATAGAGATCAAAATCACACAAAGCTTTTAAAATACAATGCTCAATCGGGTGAATTAATTAAAGTCATTTTAGAAGAAAAAAATGACAAATGGACAGAACCTGAACACCCTGTCTATTTTATCAACGAAAAAGAATTTATATGGATGAGTGAAAAGGATGGATTTATGAATCTATATCTTTATGATGTTGATGGCAATTTCATCAAACAATTAACAAAAAACAAATGGGTAACTAACGAGATTATTGGTCATGATGAAAGCGGAAACATTTATACAAAAGGAACTGGGTCAAAACCAACAGAATCGAATGTTTTTAAAATAAATGTCACTTCTGGAAAACAAACTCAATTGACAAAAAGCGGAACGAATAACGTTTCTTTCTCTTCCGATTTTAGTTATAGATTTAATGCTAACTCTTCAATAGAAGTGCCAAATAAAGAGGTAATTTTTGATTCAAATAACAAGGCTGTTAAAACTTTAGTTGAAGCAAAAAATCCATACGAGAACATTTCAATAGGAAAAGCTGAATACGGTACAATAAAAGCAGCTGACAAAAAAACGAACTTACATTATCGATTAATAAAGCCAAGTAATTTTGACAAAAAGAAAAAATACCCTGTATTAGTTTATGTATACGGCGGACCGCATGCGCAATTAGTCACTAATTCTTGGTTAGGTGGTGCAAGTTTATGGATGCATTGGATGGCTCAACAAGGTTATATTGTTTTCACAGTTGACGGAAGAGGATCAGCTAACAGAGGTTTTGAATTCGAATCTGTTATCCATAGAAATTTAGGTGATAATGAAATGGCAGATCAATTAGAAGGTGTTAAGTTTTTAAAATCATTATCGTATGTTGATGAAAAGAGATTAGCTGTTCACGGATGGAGTTTTGGTGGATTCATGACAACATCTTTACTTTTAAGACACCCTGATGTATTTACAACTGGTGTAGCCGGTGGTCCAGTGACAGATTGGAAGTATTATGAAATAATGTATGGTGAAAGATATATGGACAAACCAAGTCAAAACTTTGAAGGCTATAAGAAAGCTGCCTTAGCAAATTATGTTAAGAATTTGAAAGGGAAATTATTATTAATTCACGGAACGGCTGATGATGTTGTTGTGATGCAACACAACTTAGCCTTAGTTAAAGCATTTATTGAAGAAGGTATTCAAATGGATTTCTTTCCTTATCCAATGCACCCGCACAATGTCAGAGGTAAAGACAGAGTTCACTTAATGACAAAAGTTTTAACTTACATTATTGAAAATAATAAATAATAGGAAAAGCGCTTTAAAAAGCGCTTTTTTTTTGTGGCATTAAAAAGGTAGGTCCAGTAGTTTATATTGCTTAAAATAGAGATAGTCTTCGTATTTAATGAGACCGACATTTGTAAAGTAAAACTGCATGATTTGCTTGAAAGTATACCCACATTTTGCCATTTTCATGGCTCCTTCTTGACATAAACCAACACCATGCCCAAAACCTTTCCCATTTAATACAACTTGATCCCCAACTAATTTGCAACTAAACCATGTCGATTTCAGCCTAAAGTGTTTTCTAATATCTCTTAAAGGAATACCAAGTTGTGGGATTTGATAAAAGGCAAGCCTTTGTTCCTGTTTAAAATTATAAAGTAATTTTTGGAAAACCGTATCTTTAATAGGATAATTGAATTGATCAACTAAATACTTTTCCCAAGCATATCTCGGTATTTTTTTTTCCCAAGTCGCTTGTCTTGTATGGATACAAAAAGTATCTATCACACTTTTACAGTATGATACAGCATTATTCCAAACAAAATCTGATTCTGATGTTTGACCGCCACAATTCGCAAAGAAAAAACCATTTGCCAATTTAAATCTAGAATCAATCATAACAACCGATTTAGTTTCTTCTACAGCTGTTTTTATATTTGGTGTATAAATTAACATATTATGATATGCTTGACAATGCACTTGGTCACATAAATTAAAGCCTTCTTTCGCATGCTTTTTCAAATGACTTAAAAGGTATGTTCTACTTAAAGTTGCTTGGACCTTATAATATTCTAAATGTCGTCCTCCCCCCCCTTCACTTTCAATAACACCTCCAAGGTAATTTGGAATCTTTACGACATTAACAATTTTCAACCCTCCTAAAGAATCACTTGTAATTCTTAAATTATTATAATATTTTCTTTCTTTAACTTTTGGTTTTAAAGCTAAAAGCCTAAATGTGTGATTTGGCCTGGACTCTTTAATTCTAATTGTATCGAAGGTACCCAAGAACCTCACACCTTGGTAAAGCCTAACTTTGCTACCGTATCGTCTAATTTCAACCGACTCTGTTGGTAAAACAGTGTGTTTTCTCAGTGAATCTCCATAAACATTATAAGAACCTTTGTGATAAGATACTAGTAGGTCATTTACTTTATAGCGTCGCAAGACACCTATTTCAACTTCTTGAGAAATTAAATTATTTTGAAAAATAAATAATAATATGACTATTAAAATCTTCACTTTACAAAAATAGAAGATACTAAACTAAATATTTAACGAAAAATTAGAAGATATTAACATTAAAGTTTCATTAACTCTGTAAAGAATTAAAAATATTTTTCGCCACCTTTTTAGAGGCACCACCTCCACCCAGCTCATTTTCAATCATGTTATACGATTTAATCATTTGTTCACGTTCTGAATTTGCTTTATTTAATTCAAAAATGAGGTTTTCTTTATTTAAATCATCTTGAATTAGCTCCTTGACAATTTCTTTATCAGCAATCAAATTTACTAATGAAATGTATTTAATTTTAACTAACCTTTTCGCAATTTGATATGATATTTTATTGGCTTTATAGCACACTACTTGTGGTACTTTAAATAAAGCAGTTTCTAGAGTAGCGGTTCCAGAAGTAACCATAGCTAGATCGGCATTCCGCAAAACATCATACGTTTTATTTTCTATCACTTTTACATCTTCGCCATTAATATATTCTTGATAATATCTTTTATCTTTGTTTGGTGCTCCAGCAATAACAATTTGAAAATCTGAAAAAGTATGAGAGGCTGCTAACATAATTGGCAGTTTCGTATTAATTTCTTGATTTCGACTACCTGGTAATAAAGCTAGGATTGGCTTGTCTGATAAATTGTAATTTTCTTTGAAGGATGACATTTCATTTTTACGCTCATAATTATGTATTGCATCTACAAGAGGATGACCAACATAATCAATATTCATATTAAATTTTGCGTAAAACGCTTTTTCAAAAGGGAGGATGGAGTACATTTTATCAACCACTTTTTTAATTTTATGGACCCTATTTTGTTTCCAAGCCCAAATTTGAGGTGAAATATAATATTGTACTTTAATATTATGTTTTTTTGCAAATTCAGCTATTCGAAGATTAAAACCAGGGTAATCTATCAAAATTAATACATCTGGTTTGTATTTAATTATATCATCCTTACAAAAAGAGATGTTTTTAAAAATTGTTCTTAGATTTAATATCACTTCAGCAAACCCCATAAATGCAAGATCTTTAATGTGCTTTACAGGGTCACCTCCTATTTCAGTCATTTGATCACCTCCCCAAAAACGCACATTAAAATTATCATCAAGAATTTTTAATTCTTTCATCAAATTACTACCATGTAAATCTCCTGAAGCTTCTCCAGCTATAATGTAATATTTCAATTTTTTTTCTTCAAATTTAATAGGAATTTATAATTTTTCAGTCCAATATATAGGTAAATACTTAATTACTTAACAGTATGATGTGGAAACTAGTGCTAAATATCCGTAAAATCCAATCTAATATCTACTTAAATTTGTGATATGAAGTTTCTACTATCCTTAATTATTATCTTATTTACTTTTATCAGTTTTGGGCAAGATAAAAAAATAGATAAATTAGAAATCCTTTATAGTCAAAAATTCTATACTAAGGTGTTGAAAAAAGCCAATAAATTATTAGCCATTCCTGACTATGATTATAGTGGAATGCCGAGATTTTACAAATCAATTGCCATGTTTAGGTTGATTGAAAACGAAGATTGGTTTCCAAAAAATAGAAACGCAATTTCAGAAGCTATTAAAATCTATAATGAATTTTTAAGCTACCCAAAAGCTTTAGCCTATACGAAATCACATTATTTTGAAATTGCAGAATTAAAATTATACTTGTCAACTCTAAAGAAAAACTTATCAAAAAAAGATCTTAATTTGATTGACAACTTTATCAATAACCAATTAAGTAATGTTAATAGATATGGGTTAGAATATCAGAAAAATCATACGAATAATAAAATTGAAATTACTGAGAAACCGACGTCAGGTGACAAAGAGAGTTCGCGTATTGAAAATATAAGACAAAAAATTGTTGCCTATGCAAAGAAATATTTAGGTGTAAAATATCAATGGGCGGGCACAACACCTAAAGGGTTTGATTGCTCAGGGTTTATAGGCTATGTTTTAAAGAACTACGGAATTATTGTTCCTAGAACGGCTTCTGATCAAAAATTAAAAGCACAAAAATTAAAAATACAAAATGCCATTATGGGAGATTTAATATTCTTTAAAACCGGTTCTAAAATTACGCATGTTGGCTTAGTTGTATCAAAAATAAAAGAATCATTGACCATGATTCATTCTTCGAGTAGTAAAGGAATAATTATTACGGATGTCGCTCGTTCGCCATATTGGAAACCAAAATTAGCTGCTGCAGGTAGATATATAAAATAAAAAAAAGGGGATGTAGACACATCCCCTTTCTCTTTATTCTTTTCAATTTACATATTACTTAAATCTGGCTCCGTTCTTGTGAAAGATGGAATTCCAGTGATATCCATTCCAGTTATTAGCAGGTGAATATCATGCGTTCCTTCATAAGTAACAACAGACTCTAAATTGGCCATATGTCTCATTACAGAATATTCATTTGTAATTCCCATTGCTCCTAAAATTTGTCTTGCTTCACGACCAATATTTAATGCAATTTCTACATTATTTCTTTTAGCCATGGAAATTTGTGCTGAAGTTGCTTTTCCTTCATTTCTTAACTGCCCTAATCGGTAAGTTAAAAATTGTGCTTTTGTAATTTCTGTAATCATTTCAGCTAATTTTTTCTGAATTAATTGAAATGAGCCAATTGGCACACCAAACTGAGTTCTTTCTTTAGAATATCTTAAAGCTTGATCATAACAATCCATTGCTGCTCCTAAAGCTCCCCATGCTATTCCAAATCTTGCAGAATCAAGACAACCAAGGGGTGCGCCTAATCCAGATTTTTTTGGTAATAAATTTTCCTTTGGAATTTTTACATTTTCAAAAATAAGTTCCCCAGTGATTGAAGCTCTTAAAGAATGTTTTCCTTTCATTTCAGGTGCAGAAAAACCTTCCATTCCTTTTTCAACAATTAATCCATGAATTCTTCCTTCTTCATTTTTTGCCCAAACAACAGCAATATCAGATAAAGGTGCATTTGATATCCACATTTTAGCGCCATTCAAAAGATAGTGGTCCCCCATATCTTTAAAGTTAGTTACCATTCCGCCCGGATTTGATCCGTGATCCGGTTCGGTTAAACCAAAGCATCCCAAAAATTCACCAGAAGCTAGTTTTGGTAAATATTTTTTCTTTTGTTCTTCTGATCCATATTTAAAAATCGGATACATTACAAGTGAAGATTGCACTGAAGAAGTTGACCTTAATCCAGAATCACATCTTTCTAATTCTTGCATGATTAATCCATAAGAAATTTGATCTAATCCTGGACCGCCATACTCTGTAGGGATATAAGGGCCGAAAGCACCTATTTCACCTAACTGTTTTACTAAATGCACTGGAAAAGCTGCCCTTTCATAATAATCTTCAATTATCGGAGAAACATTTTGTTTCACCCAGTCACGCGTAGCATCACGAATTAACTTATGCTCTTCAGTTAATAAATCATCTAAATTATAATAATCAGGGTGTGTATATAAATCACTTGCCATATTGTTATTTTTTTAACAAATGTATATATTTTTATTCTTTTGAACTGAATGAAAAATAATTAAGTTTAAAGAAATTTTATTGAGTAAGTTTGTAGTGTAATTATAGAATGAATTCATTTAAATTTGACATAGGTATACTAAACGAAATGAATAATAGCAATGACTATTTAGCTATTTCTATCATTATACTTTGTTTAGTACTAGTCGCTATTGATCGTTTTTTTAATCCATATAATTTTCAATTAATTTTTAGTCTTAAAAATGAAAATTCTAAATCTAATCAATCTTTAAAATCGGTATTACTTCAAATCGTATTTATATTATCCAGTAGTTTGGTAATTTACAAATCTTTGATTTCATTTGGCAAAGACAAATTATTTAATGGTTTTAATTATTATTTACTTATATTATTTATTTTATTACTTTATCATTATTTTAAAATTATCATTTTATATCTGACGGGGTCCTTGTTTGACAGGAAGCATTTTTTCGATATTACAAATTGGATTAAATTTACAAATCTAATTGGAATCATAGCTGTTCCTTTTTTATTACTATCTACTTTTCAAAGCTCTACAGTTAATTTTTATTTATATATTAGCTATGCAATAATTCTAGTAATTTCATATTTATTTTTCATGATTCAGAATGCTAGGAATGCTATTAACGATAAATTTTCATTATTCTATATTATTTTGTATCTTTGCACCCTTGAAATATTACCAATGCTGATAGTATTGAAGTATTTCGTTGATTAAATTCTAATTTTAGAAGAACAAAATTTATAATTATGAGTGTAAAAACTATTTTAGTTTCGCAACCAAAACCAGCTTCAGAAAAATCCCCTTATTTTGATTTAGCAGATAAATATAAATTGAAAATTGATTTTCGTCCGTTTATTAACGTAGTTGGTATTACAGCTAGAGAATTTAGAGCTCAAAAAATTGATTTAGGACTGCACACTGCTGTCATTTTAACAAGTAAAACCTCAGTTGATAATTTTTTTAGAATTGCAGAAGAGACAAGATATAAAGTACCAGAATCAATGAAATACTTCTGTATTTCTGAAGCCATTGCCTATTACTTACAAAAGTATGTTGTTTATAGAAAAAGAAAAATATTCTATGGTAAACAAAACATATACGATATGGTTGACATCTTGAAGAAAAATAAAAATGAACGTTTTTTACTTCCTTGTTCTGATATTTTGCGTCAAAATATTCCAGATACTTTAGATGAGAATAATTTGAACTATACAAAAGCTGTACTTTACAGAACTGTTGCAGCTGATCTTTCCGACTTAGAAGATGTGAAATATGATTTATTGGTATTTTTTAGTCCTTCAGGAATTGAATCACTTTTAAAGAACTTTCCAGATTTCAAACAAAATAAGACCATGATTGCGGCCTTTGGTCCAACAACAGCAAATGCAGTTAAGAATAATAATTTAAGACTTGACATTCATGCACCACAGCCTAATTCACCTAGTATGACAATGGCAATTGAGCATTATATAAAGACTTCAAAAAAGTAAAATTATTTCAAATTTCTTTTGGGAGATATCTCTGAACAACAAAGATTAAAATTGCAGGTATAAATGACTGCCCTAATCCCATAAGAGAACGTACAATTGGATACATAGTGTTAGAGGCGTTAAATGCTACACCAATTACGTAAAACAATCCAGACATTATAAAGACACTCATAAAGGTTATTGAAACGTTTATGAGTGTTTGTTTTTTATCATCCACAAAATAAACCATAAGCGTAATGGAAGTGATTGCCCAATAATATAAGAAAAACAAAATGGTCAATATCCATTTAAGTTTAGTAATTTCAGATACATCCCAATCTAATAGAAAATTAAAAAAGGGCTGAGCAAAATTTGGACTATCAGTTTGAAGGAATTTCAAAATATGATTCACATTAACCATAAAATAATCTCGAAAAAAACCACTCCCTATAATTAAAATCAAAAGTGTTATAAACAAAATTTTATTTTTCTTCATTTTTTACTCCATATTTCTTTATCCAAACTAACCATAGAGTCAATATTACGGCATATACAAACACTGTAAAAGTATAATTATGATTAAAGTCTAAATATGCTGGATTATAATCGTTAATTAATAGTAATGCCATAATCCTAATAATATTAGCAAAATGAATAATCACTAACCCTAAAGGAATATACCAAAGTTTTGACCAAATAGAGCCTGGGAATGCAATGATAAAAATGGCGAAAATTGAAAATAATTTAAATCCATTGCAATTATCTCCTACCCAAACACCTTTATGTAGGGATAAATCTTTGATAAGTACAACATGATTACTTTCAACTTCGACAAATGTTTCAATGTTAAAAAATGAAAAGAAACTTTGAGACAATTGAACAATATTAAAATTTAATAAATAATCCCAATTCGTATATTCTTTAATTAGCAAATGATAAACAATTAGCCATATAACGTATAGAAGTGGCCCAATAATTATAAATTGTAATTTACGCCTTGAATCAAACATATTTGTATGTACTAAAAAACTTCAATTTGAATTACAAATTGAAGTTTTCAATATTTAATGTATTTATCTTTTATTTTTTGTTTCTCAATGTTCTTACACCAAGTAAAGCACCTGCAGCCAATAAGAAACTTAATCCTCCATCCACTGGAACACATTGCGGATCCCAACAAGGTGGGGTGTTTCCACTAGGAACTGCTCCACCAGGAGGTGGTCCTGACGGTGGTTGCCCAAAACTAAAACTCAGCGTACCAATAAATATTGCGAGGGTAATAACGTTTTTTAAACTATTTCTTTTCATTATGTTCAATATATTATTGTAATATTATTTTTTTAGAAGTAAGACCATATTCAGTTCTAACTGACACTATGAATACTCCTTTTAATTCTTCAGGGATATTAACAAACTTCGAGCCAACATTTTCAATGTTAACATTCTTAACATATACATTTTGACCAATCAAGTTAGTAATACTTAATTCTGCATTTTTATTTAGAGAAACATTTGATACGATTTCAATTGTATAATTATATTGTTTAATATCAATTTTTGTATCTACTAAATCAGTTTGGTTTTGATAAGGTATGATAGTCTCATT